>JBCEWB010102620.1:0-12078 GCA_039654565.1 Peronia peronii | reverse complement strand
AAGTAACCATGATAGATCGCAACTGATCCAAAGTATATTCCATACCGTCTTCCCTAACTCTTGCTGATAGCGAATTTACCGATGTTTCTTTGTCAGATTCTTGTATTTTGTTATCGTCTGATTTCATATTAAAACGGTGGTTGCACAGCATTGTTTGGGGAAGAAGAGAAAGACCTGGAGAAGAAGTGAGGGAGGGGGGGGGGGGAACTTACGAGGAAAACGAAATGAGATTCTGAATATTAAAACTGAAAGCCTATTGTGGCCCAAAAGACAGTATCTCGAACTTTCTCACAGATCTGTTGTTTTTAGCATATTCGTACCATTATTATTATTTTATTATTGTTATTATTATTGTTACAAAACTGTTATTATTGCTATTTATTATTATTACTAGTGTTATTGCTAGTTTGTATTCATTGGAAACCGAAATACTGTGAAGAAATCAATTAACTGTCTGTCACCGAGTTTGCACATCCAGCTCGATAAGACAGCTTGAACTTCCTCGACTGTCAACAGCATAAGAGGAAAGGAGGAAGGACAAAACAATCAGAATCATTTTATAATTATGACAATTTTTTGTTTTAAAATTTGACTTTAACAGAGGCTGTTAATTGTATATTGTTCACTATACTGCCATTCCAATTTGGAAAAGGATCAACCTGAATGACTCGTTGTTTAGGTAAATTATCACTTTGGCTTCACTTTGGTTGGGTAGTGCACTGCAACCATGAAACATTTCTGCAATGTTTTATTGACAGGGATCTTGGACTCGAGTGATGAGGTTCGTTTTAGTTGGTGGATCAAAAATCAAATCTTCAAACCTTTTGCCAAGTATTAGCGAAGAGAGTTTGTGTGTGTGTGCCTGTGTGTGCCTCAAGTTCAACGAAAGTCCAATGAAATCATAAAATAATATAGACTGACAAACAGTAAGTATAAATCTGATGAAAATTTTAGTCATTTATATAAAAATAACAGCAGTAGCAACAATGAAAGGAATTGTATCCTCAGATGATGTCTATAATTATGATCAGTAATTCGCCACAATGCCGATGCACATCAAGGTTAGGCTCTTGTATCACTTGTGGTCTGGGTACAAAAACATGCATGACCGGAGCTGTCAGAACGAGCACCAAGTGTACAGACGCGGCCTTACTAAACGGCGTAGACCTCCAGGCAGCGAATGATACAAAATATAGGAGAGTCGCCTTGTATACATCTGCTCATCCACCATATCGGGCCAATGCCAAGCCGCTCGTTAAGATGCCCTTGCGGTTCTTATCACATGTTTCGTCTCTACAAGCATGAGTGAAATGCTGTTGCTTTTTAACTCGATCTTTGCTTGAGTTGTGGGAAAATCTAAATATGATCTGGACATTTTTAAAGTTTACTTTCCTTTCTTTGTGTGCGCATGCTTACTTATGTGTGTCTTTGGTTCGAAAAGATAAAAAAAAAATAAAAAAATGACATAATGAAATAATTCCCATATGTTGTTAATGCCTTTGTAAGGAAGTAAAATGATAGCCACATTGAGCCAGATTTTGTATTTTGACGTGTAGGCTTATAAAAGAAGAAGAAGGAGAAACAGAAAAAAAAAGAAAAGAAAAGCTTTAAAGAAGGAGAAGAAAACAAAACTGGTTATTAATGAATCATTTAGAGAGTTTCTGATCTTGTATACCTAATACTGTTATGGATTTGTGTTATAAGCTGTCTATATGAATAATGACAACAAATTATGCCCAGTTCGAAATATGACAGAGCTCTTGACGAACATAGGCTGATGACTATCCACTATGCAGGCATTCGCGTAATTCCATGCAGAGAATATCTACATGTGGATAATTTACTCTTTGTCTGTCTTTGCAGAACATATTTGTCAACACAAATGTAAGTGAAATTGGCCCCAAGCAAAAATACAGTATTGAAATAGAGAATCCATGACATGTGTTATGTTAAAACACTGGGCGGTTTTGGAGACAACCTGTGGTATGTTTCTTAATACTGCCTGTTTCCTCGTTCAGCACTATTCCATTCACAAATATTTTCTTTTCTTTCAAATTTCATTGAACTACATCTATCCTGCTAACTGGTTTTTGACAGGCACAAATAACTCATACGGAGGTGCAAGATTTACAGGGTGTCCACAAAGTCTTTTTCCAAATTTAAAAATTTATTACAAAGGCAGTTGATATCTTAACCAGATTTGTTTATATGTAAGTAGTGGTTGTCAAAATTTTTACTACCTCATTTAATATCCTGTATCTGGGCACCATTAGTTGCACGAAGCACATCAAGATTGTACACGACTTCTTTCCGTGTTCGTTGTAGCATAGCCTCATCAACGGTGTCAATAGCATTTTTCAGGGTTTCATTTAACAGTACCCCTTCCACCAACAGAATATCAGAAACACAAAATTTCAATGTGATCACAAACTTTAACAAACACTGATTACAATAAAACAAATCTGATTAAGATATCTTATCAACTGCCTTTGTACTAAATTGTTACAATTGTTAAGAGACTTTATGGACACCCTGTATATCTACTCATTTTAGCCATTTCTGACAAATTTGTTGAACTTATTTAATCATTTTAGTTCTTGATCAAGTTGCACCCTTTTCATTAAAATGTCCAATCGGCAAACATAATAGCTAAAAAAATCCAACAATTTTGATGACATCATTAAAACAAATTCCTACGTTCTTGACAATGGGAAGGCGTCATAGAGCCATTCGTCATGCAGCCCCATTTACTTAAAATACACGCTTCCAACAGTGCATAGGTGTTACTGTAAACTGTGGTTTTTTTGTTTTTTTTAAAAATTTTCTCATGCCACATGTCACTGATGTGTTTGTTGACAAACAGAAAATTGCTGACGGTTTAATTGTTATGATGCACACGGGACAGACGATGACTCACCGAGTTACTCATTAGCAGAGGAAAATAGGCTGGAAATACGAGCCATCCCTCCTATCCTCCTCCCACCGCTACTTACTAAACACCCTCTCACCTACTCAAGGCCGCCAGACAATGGAGCCAGTTGTGTCAGGGGCAGACTTAGTTATCTTCCACAGGATGGATGGATCATTTGTGTATATGTTATATATATTTACTATTTATTTATTTATTTCATATTGTCATTGCTTGTTCAATGCTTTATTCGAAAACTCCGAATACTATTAAGTTTCTGAAGAACTCTAAATCAAAGGCGCAATAAATATCTTTGTCTAAAAAGTAGATAAATCGCTTAACATTAGCTGGATTCATTGTCTTTCTGGGCACTACGTTCTTTCATCAGCCATCTCAGTCTAATGTTTAAATAAAAACTAATTTGTGTCTATACATGCCAAAGGAGAAAATGATTTCCAAAATACTCTTCTAAGATGAGAGTACTAATGATTTATTAACCTAAAATGGCATCCTGCCTTTGTTTTTCCGTCTTCTTTTTTACATTTTATTATTATTATTATTTTTACTTTTATCCATCATTTTTTTCCCACTTTCTTTCTCCTCTAAAACTCAGTAATAACACAATAAAACAGTAGCGATAACACGATAATCAATATTATCTAAGTAATAGTGATTCCTACGACCTGTTTTTTCTTCTTCTTATGTTTGTTTGTTTCTCCTTATTGCATCGTCCCTTTTTTTTCTGGTCCGGTCTTCTATTGCTTTCTGTAACATACCGAAAGCAAACATTATTCTTCCTGCTGTCACTTTGGCAATTCTCAGCAACACAGACATTCAAGAAACCGTCACAAATAACAAGAATAAAACAGATACACACACACAAAAAAAAACCGCCCAGTTGTCTGCCCTTGGTGGCTGGATTACTCACTCCTGATCTTCAGGTTTCCGCCAGGGGTCAGGGGGGTCATCTCAGGTCTGCCAACCCTTGAACACTCAGGCGTCATCAGGCAGAGAGAGGAGATGACTGCAGGGCCGTCTTAACTCTTTGACTATAGGATTTTTACATGTCCCCTGGCATTCTTAAACACTTTTCATCTCTTTGATTTGGCTATTGCAAGTTGTGGCCAGCGAAAACACAGATACCTCAGTTTTGTAGTTTTTATTTATTCCAAATTAGAAATGTCAACAAAACTTACCTACCAGGGCCTTGGCATTGAAAAGGGTCAATGACAGTATAAGCTCCAGGGTGCCCTTAGACCTTGGCTTACACATCTACTTACTGAAACTGAAATATAAATTATCTCTCAAATTCCCCACCAGAGCCACTTTCTTTAATGGAATTGTAAATTGGTTATAGATTAAAATTATATTTGTAGTATTCCTAATAAAGTCAGTGTTTGCTCATTATAAAGACACGGTTTAACATCACGAACATTGGCACATTAGAAGCATGATGTTCAAGTTTAAAAAAAAAAAACTTGCTTATATTAAATATGGTTTCTGTTCAGTCTTTGGTTTGTTCACTTGTTGGCAGAAACTCACAAGATACATTGTGACATTACTCTTCCATTGTTTCATTTAGTGGAATGTCTGTCCCTAGTGTATAGGGGCCCCTATACAACTGCCGGGTCTGCCTGTGTGTTAAGACGGCCCTGGAGGACAGGAAAGATGGAAACCAGGCACGTAAGAAACAATGAATGCCCCTCCCTTTTTCTGTGACCACCAAGCCTTTCAGTCCTTGACACAAATTGCAGCCTTGCACCGCTGCTTGTTTTTCACACTATTAACCATTGACCTCCTTGGGCAAACTGGCTGTGAGACTGACGCCGACGCGATAGAGCTGTTGTCAACAATAGGATGTAGTGGGTGTAATACACCGTTGGAAACATTGGCTCAATATAGAGCTCTATCTCAGCAATACGATATCCTCTCATTAATGAATTACATAAACACTGGCATATAGTAACAAGTCTGGAGTCTGGAAGGAGACAGATATAATTGTGCCAGGAACTGTAAGCTGAGTTAGTTGCAGTCTAAATCTTGTAAGTTACAAAAACGAAGCAGTAAGTTTTCCTCTCCTTCCTGTAAAATTTGTTTTTTGGAGTGGAAATGATAAAGCGTCAGAAGCACTGATTGAGAACAGATGTCTGTCTCAGCAATACGATATGGTATCGTAAAAAGACTGCATAAAGTAGTTGAACTTTGACGTGTAATTACATATCTGGAGTCTGAATGGAAACAGAAATAATAATTCAGGAATTAAAATTGGAAACTGAGTTAACTGCACAGTCAAAATCGTCTAAATTACAAGAAGAAGGCGTTCTCTGTACGCCTTTCAACCTCCTGGAAGTGGTTATCTCGACAAGAAATAGGCATTTTTTTCTTATAAAACTTGTTTCTCGAATGGGCATGATGCACCATCAGACAAACTGGCTGAGTAGAGCGCTCTGAGTTAGCAGTACGATAAACTTTTATTCATAGATGACATAAACTTGTGAAATTCACACAGTGGCTGTTGTCTGGCGGCAAAATGAAGAATCAGTATAATGTGAGATGTGTTCTTGGTCAAAAACTTCAAGGCTTAAATTTGAATGAATTATGCATTTTGGTAATGTATGATTTAAGATTTCGATATTAATTTAGGAAAAGCAACTAAAGGGTTTAGTTTTTCTCTCTCTCCTGAAATGTGTCTTTCGAAACGTAAGTCACTTTGTCTGACGACGTGATGTGAGAAAGCCATATGATGTCTACTTACGTGCATTGCTCTGTCCGACTGGAGGTGGGCCTGGACATCCTGAAAAGCCACAGGCACTGCTCTAGAGTTTTGTCTGATCAGTCAGTTCAGTTTTAATTCAGGTCTCAATTGCAGGTGGTAAAATACCAGATGGCGGTACATGGCAGAAAAATTGAGGGAACATGGGTATTTATTTACTCATACATGGTACCACAGTATCCTTTCGGGCATGTAACTTGATAGAAAGAAGCTGAGCTCTAGAAATTACGTAAAAGGCATTCGATCCACCTGTTACAATTCCAGCTAATCTCTGGAATCAGTGACACTTATAAAAGATGTTATACTGGTTATGATAAGTGCGTAGCCGAGACCATAGTGGTGGACTACTGATGTAGTTGTATACATAGCTCAGCAAGATCTTTACTTCTCAATTAGCGCATCCATACCAAACTAGCGTGTAAGTTACTTTCCGGTTGCTTAGAATGGCCCAACCTACCTTGAAGTCTGGTCGATCATCACGCCTGATCATTGCTAAGCACTGGCACCTCAGACTCAGACTCTTTGAAAAGAAAACCAGGACATCCCACGGCATTTCCCGGTGTTCAAGAGGCATACTAAACGCAACAGTTCATATTGTTGTCGTAAACTGGAAGTGTATCACAGAAGAATACAATAATCTGGAAGTCATGGGTCATCTGTATCCCTCTTATCTAACCCACTCACTCATTCACTCACTTATTCAATCATTCACTCCCTTATTCACTCATTCACTTACTGACTGACTGACTGACTGACTCACTCACTCACTCACTCACTAACTCACTCACTCATTCACTCACACATTCACTCACTCATTCACTCACTCACTCACACTCACTCACTCACTCATTCACTCACTCACCCACTCACTCACTCACTCATCCACTCACTCACTCACTCACTCACCCACCCACCCATTCATACACTCACCTGCCTACTTACTCACTGCCCCTCTCACCCAGTAGAGGTAAGTGAACACTATCATCACCTCACTCAGTGTTACTTGTAGTTAGCCAAATTTAAACCTTACTAATCATATATGGACCAAAATCATCGATATCGGTGGCAAACAGATCTTATGAGCTTTCAATTGTGGTAAGTGTTGTTGTTTCTTATTGTGCAAACATTTTGATATTTGAAGTAAAGGTAACACAGCCATCTGAATATAAGCAGTTTCCTTGACTTTTGTCATAAAATAAATAAATAAACAAATAAATAAACAAATAAATAAATTAAATATGCTCTAATACAGCCGAGATAGCTTTCGATCCGATAGCAGCAGGCATTTGTTTTTCTTCTTCCTGAAGAAAATTTCAGAAATAATATTACAAACAAAGAGAGAGAGAGAGAGAGAGAGAGAGAGAGAGAGAGAGAGAGAGGCGAGAGAGAGAGAGAGAGGGGCGAGAGAGAGAGTTTCTGTTTTGTTTGGCTTGCCTTTTATGTTTATATGTAACAGGAAATATCACAGACAAAAAACTCAATTTCTTCACTAAACCTTGTGTGAAACGTGAAATTACAGCATTATGTTTCAGGTTCGTACGGTGCATTTCAGAAGAAAAAAAAAACCTGTCAGTTTAAGTTTGTCTTGAGTCGACAATTAGTCTGCTATCTCTTAAAATCAAAGACATGACAACAGGAAAGAAAGTGCACCAGTCAGTCATATTTACCTGACAAATACCTGTAGGGCAGGAACAAGTTCACAAACTGTCACATTAATTACAGAAATATCTACTGTTTTTTCGTAGTTGTTTTTCCGCAATATTGGCTAATCATCTTGGAATAATGTGACATGCACCGTCAACATTGCAAGATGTTTCATTTGATGGTGTCTGAAGCAGATAAACCCATATCTCCAATGAGCACGTTCGAAACAGGCGTTGTCCTCTTCTCTCTCTCTGTACCCGCCTATCTGTGCCTAGATCAAGATAACCAGTCTTGATTTCCCATTTATCGGTAGTCGAGCACTGGGAAAAACCAAAGTAGCAAAGGAGAAAAACCCCAGAGGAAAGTTATTTTTTTTTGTTCTTTGGCCACCGTTCGTAATTGCCGCTATCCGTCTGTCCGCTTAATTGCAATACGGTTCCTTTTTAACAAAGTTTGTATCGCACAATATAGAGGTAAAGCAGACACGGACCACAGAGAAAAAAGAACAATACAAAATAATGCTGTTGTTTTTTTCTTCCCCTCTGAAACATGTCTTGAGACTGATGAAAAATCTTGCTTGAGCGAATAGATATCTGGAAGTTCGTTGTAAGTCTATCTGGATTGCTGTGATAAAGAGAAATGCAGAAGTCTATAGATAAATGACGCTTCATAAACCTTGTTTCTGGGAGGGCGTGGCACAGAGTTCACTAATAGTTGCTTTAATACTTTCTAAGAGGGACAGAAGGTCGATCAACTGGTTGATATTTGGGGTCCTTTGAGCCTTTTTTTTTTTTTTTTTTGTGAAGAATGAAATTCGTGATGCTCAGTTAAAAATGACTTTGAAGGTCATGCACAATAAATTTGTAGTCATATAATAGACATCCATATGCTTAAACTGTTGTAATGTCAATAAGATTGTTTCACATGCACAGCTAACACTTGCTTACATAATGTAAACAACGCAAATTTAAGAACTGGGCAAAAGAGGGGGGCGGGGGTGAGGGGGGAGGGAAGCAGATTGTTATCGAGAAAATATACATTCTTCTTTTTTCTTTGAGTGGCTTCTGTTGATATATGGACACGTATTAAAACAAATCCTCAGATGATATAATCAAGTGAGGGTAAACCTAAAGCATGCAGAATCGGCGCCATAAAACAGACACAGTTTTTGAAAGACAAAGTACCAATTTGAAATCATTCGCATTTAGGACTCCGAGTCTCTGATACCTTCACATGTCAATAAAACAACAGCTTTACATTCCCCTTTAAAAGGTTCACAATTAAATGGAACAGCATGCAGTTTTGGCGCAGTCCAATGCACTTTAACGTTTGCGGTCGCTATTTTGGTCACATTTTTATGTGCCCCGAGTTGTGTTTTTATGTACATCTGCAGGACGGGGACTTAACGTTGTGAGCAGTATAGAGTGCTCACGAGAAAAGCTCACAACAGAAGCAGACTTGACGGCGTTACGGCGACGACTGGGCTTCTTGGTGAGGGCCGCGATGTCTATCAAAGCTGCACGATATTGCACCATAAAGAATGGTTAGTCATTCACTCCTAAGTCTCCGACAATTTACAGCCACTTAGGACTAAAGAGGTACAATAGCGATAAGCATCTTCCAGCGTAGGGCTGTCAGACAAGGGAAAATATGTAAGCAAAAAAGATGGTGAAATCGAAAGTGCCAAAACAGCAACATTCTAAATCCAGTCAATAATCATCTAATTAAGATGGGAAGTCCGGCTCGGCAAACTTTTTGAGCTATAATAATTTGTTTTCTAACAAAGAGAATAAAAATGTGTGGCCATGTCAAACCTTTAACTCTTGAAGACGCCCTTGCATTCTCAGCACACCCACTCAGTCTATAATAGAAGAGGTGTTAATATCAAGATGGGAAATATGTCATACATTATAATCATAGACAGGAAATAATAATCTTTTTCCTTGAGAACAGCGTCAGATATTGGTTTACAGAATCATGAATGGAACTAATGAAAATGTATTACATCCAGGAAACAGTATATTTGAACAATGGAATTAGAAAGTGTGTAAAAACCTGTACCATCTTGATTTCAATTATCAAAGTATATAGCTATCAATTGCCTTTAGACAGTTTCTTAGATGTCCCTATAACTGATAAACATTCCCAGAAAGATCGGGAAGGAAACAACAGTTTGAAAAGTCACTCATTCGTTCACCCACTCACTCACTCACTCACTCACTACTCACCCACTCACTAATTCACTCACTCACTCACTCATTCGTTCACTCACTCACTCACTCACTCACTTACTCTCTCACTCACTCACTCACTCACTCACTCATTCACATACTCACTCTCTCATCCTCTCATTCAGTCACCCAGTCACTTACTCACTCACTCACTCACTCACTCACTTACGCACTCACTCACTCATTCACTCACTCACACATCATGCTCACTCACTCACAGCCTTCTCCTCCTCTCTGTACTATGCCCCCACTCACTCACTAGATCTACATCACTCTTTCTCCTCTATCGACTTTTCTTCAAATAACGAATACCGTTCCTCTCCTAAGCCCTTGACCGTCTTCCTTTTGTCATTTCAGGGAATCCCCTCCTCCCACTCCACAATCAACGAGCTTCCATACACTCACAGCCCAAGTCAATACAGTTACTGTAGTTGTCTGCACTAGTCAAGTAAGGCTGGCAGCTTAACTTAAAACTTTTCTTATCTCTACCGGAAATCTCTAAGATCATGTCAGTATAAACGTTCAAGGTGAGTACTGCTATCCATTTATCCTTTTCCTCAGATTGGCCTGTCCTTCCCACTTTCCATACTCCCGTTCATCTCCAGATCGACCAATTCTTCCTCCCTCCCCCTTCCCCTCCCCTCCGACACACTAGTGTAACTCAAGAATGTCTTTCTCTCTACCCCCTCCACTTCCCCCTTGTATTCTCATTTACTAGTCTGTCTTCAATACGACTCAACCCAACCATCTGTTTCAAGTCTTTGACAAAAAGCATTTTTTTTCATCGCAGTTTAATTGTTTTTCCATCTACTCAAGTTATAATTTTCCACAATAAAAAGGATACTTTATTGCATTGCTGCATCCTCTAAAAAGCTGCCATTCTATTCACATTGTGTGGAGGAGGAAGGGGGGCCTGAGGGGGGGGGGGGGGGTGAGGTAGGGAATGGGTTTGAAGTCGGGTTTTTGCTAAAAATATTCGACTTTGAGTTGTTTTTTTTTTTTTTTTCAACTCTGCCTTTTCTGATTATAAAAATGTATAAAAATGGTATAAAAAGTTGGTATGTCCATTCATGGAAGGACACGAAGATCGAAAGACCTGTAATTTTTCAGTGACTCAACGGTCCCCTGGCTTCTTCTGGGTAGGGAAGCCCGACGTCTGGCCTTCTCGGATAAGGGCGAATATATTTCGGAGATCCTGTGTGTACGTTACGTGCGTTAAAGAACCCTTGGCAGTTCAAAATCGATGGAAGAGTAGGCTGAAGAGTCCGGGCAAAATTTCCAAATTTCTACCCACAGAGCTTCTCAGCAAAAATTGGCAACTTCTAAAAGCCGAGATAATCCTACTTTCTAAGGATTGAAAGGCTTAAGAAAAAAAATGTCCATTCTAAGGTGTGGAGAGGATGATCAAGCAAAGGCTGACCGGCTCCTCTGCCATCCAGGCTCTTGCTCATTCGGGACTATATTCAGTGATAGATTATCAATATTTGGCTGGCTACGGCCCCTAAAATAGACCCCACGGCATAATGAGGGTGAAATATACCCTGTCTCTGCTGTTTCAGAGTACAATAGTGGATTATTGATCACGAAAAGGGTAAAGACACTCTTAGTTTTGACCGACAGACATGGCAGCCATATAAAGGCCCTCTGCACACTAAAATGACTTTATGGAAGGCCTTTTGCTGACAGGGAACAAAAATGGAGGATTTTAATGTACGTGGAGGCATAGGAAACGGCAAAAGAAAGCATAGAAATCATGGAAAGAAGTCTAGTAGGTGAAACAAACATGTTTTGGGGTTGAAAGTCGGATCAAAAGCTTCTAACGGCTGTTTTTCTAGCGAAAAAAAAACAACTTAAAACGCGGTTTTCTCAAAATGTGGGTTTTTAACACAAATATCCTATTTCCTTTTTTATTGTGGAGCAATTACTATGAAATCTGGCATAAATGCAGAACAAAACAATACAAAAAAATAATCAGAGGTGATTTTTGATAACTTGTGAAAGTTTTGAGAAATTTGAGATTTTGGGATCAACTTTTCGGAATATTCGAAACATTTTTTACGTACCGATTTTAAAAATGTGTGAAAAAAAACCCCACAAAAAACTAACTTAATCAATTATCAAAAATCCTGACTGTTCATTTTTAGATATTGAACTGAAATGTATGCATGCAAAATTTCAATAAATCAGCTGAAAAATATGGAAGTTTGTTTTAATAAAGTTAAGTAATATCAGTTAGCAAAAATCAGGATAGTGGCGGTTGCCATGGCAATCATGATGGATTTCATTTTTTTTCGATTATTTTTCCTCTAATTTGATCATGCCGAATTTGATGGTAATGGTTAAACTTATCTCCCATCGGCGGTTTCCAAAATGACTTCCAGGACCCGCCCCTCCTCCCCCTCCACTTAATAGAGACCGCAATAAAACTAGTTCTCAGTGTTCTCGAAACATAAGTTTAAAAGAAAAGGCCTTCTGTCATTGCAGGTTAGCTTTCGTCTTACACCTACCCTTGCTTCGTATGG
>JBCEWB010102609.1:1072-12078 GCA_039654565.1 Peronia peronii | reverse complement strand
TAGAATCTCTCTCCAAGGAACGTTAGAATCTCTCTCCAAGGAACGTTAGAATCTCTCTCCAAGGAACGTTAGAATCTCTCTCCAAGGAACGTTAGAATCTTTCTCCAACGAACGTTAGAATCTCCCTCCAAGTAACGTTAGAATCTCGCACCAAGTAACGTTAAAATCTCGCTGAAAGTAACGTAGACAATAACAGTGAGAAAGTCCTGGACTTCTGTTGTCTTTGGGCTCAACTTGTCATTTCTGAACCCTGCCTAAATGTCAGAATCAATCCCTGACGTCAGCACTAGTTGTTGGTTAGGGTTAATCTACAGACTGGACCAGAATTCATGACTTACTCTTTAGTTATAGTTCTTGATAAACTTGTGTTATTGTCGTCATGGAATTATTTTCTTTTATTAGTTACGGTTACCGGCCTGTGGTGAAGCAGAAGGAGACTCGGTTGACCACGAAATGGAAAACTGATTGAACTAAACAGTGCGTTCACTGTACATCTGTGTGGCTTTTAAGCATATCAAGAACTATAACTTAGCAAGTGAGCCATGAATTCGGGCCGACCTTGTAGAAAACAGTTCTCTTCCATCATGCTGAAGCTGTGAGGAAATGATGGGTGCACCGCCATGATGGGGGTGTTGAGATTTACGGTAGCTGAAAAATGAAGATGCTCAGTGGAAGAGAAGTGTACGTTATCAAATCTACCTGAGAATGGTTTAAAAAGAAATAGGATTTTTGGATCTGTCTTCCCCATTGCAGTTTTATGGAGTTGCTGTGCTGTTGAAGGAACAGGGAGAAAATACCTTTTGTAATCGATGATTTGTAATCGATGAGCTTTGCCGTCATTTCTAGCAAGGGGGGGGGGGGTGAGAATAGCTTGATTAATTTGTACCATCTCTATGGCTTTTCTTAATCACAACTACAGCCAAACTTTGATGCTCAATCTGAATTCCTGTAGCGTCTTCCCAGTTGTGCATACTATGTCGTTGATTTATGATCAAATTCAGAACGTTTAAGTCGATCGGTGTGGCCCAAGTGGTATAATTTACAGACTAAAGACATTCTAGCCATGGCCCTGTATGAGACTCACAAGTATGTCAGCGTGAGTCTGTAGGTTTGGTTGATGGTTCTGTGCTGTCACAATTTGAGACAGTTGGTCCTCTGTGGAGAAGAGCAATGGTTGGGTATGTGGTCGGTAGTCTACAGTCTAGAGAACACTTGTGTCAGTGATACTCATGTGGGAAAATCTATATCTTCATGGTTATGGTAGCTCTCAGAACATATCAACCGCCATCAAGAAAGAATGATGGCGTTCACGGTTGGGTGAGCAGAACTGGCAAGTTGACACAGAGACGATCCTGGGAGTCCCAGACACTGAACGCCTGCCTGCAGCATCGAACTGCTTATGTATATTTATGCAAGGTGGTATTGAAGATGCTTTCCAGGAACTGAACAGTGGAGGCTCATCCTGTCTCGGCTGTCGATAGAAAAAAAAGCTGGACTGATAGTTCGATATTTACTGACTGATTCACAGGGATTTGTTCTTTCCTTCATGAACAGATGACGCCTATATCGTGCCAAACACTGTATACCAGTTGCTACATATATAATGGAAATGTATGTCAATATGTATATGGGGATCAGTAAATCCTGCAATATGATATCCTGCTGACGCGGACACAGACGGACACCTACAGACACACACAAAAGACCTTGAATAAGAACTGGCGGCCTCAGATGAGCAAAGGAGACCAGCCAGAAATCAAAGCGAGAACAATCAGACCAACACTCATGTTTAACTTCACCATCCACCAGCAGATCCTGCACTAGGCCATGCTCATCCACACACATTCACTCACGATAGACATTGCAGGAGCTGACCTAGCACCAGGACATCAATACAGAATACAGACTTGTCTTACCGAGACACCGTTTTGACCAGTTCTCTGTCCCAACCATTATGATGAGGTGTTGAACAGACCGTGTAGAGAAGAGAAAAGTCTCTTTCCTGCTTGTCATTCGAACGGTTGACTATTTTCAAAAATTGATAAAATTATGACATTAAGAAGAAAATATCTTCATTCTATCGAGATTTTTTTTTCAGAATTTTTAATGATGCAAGTTTTAAGTCAAGAGCACACAAGTTATTTTTTTCTTCTTTGCACTTATTGTTCAAGATCACTTGTGTCTGGTAAAGGGAAGTAATAGGGCTGTAGAGATGAAAAGAGATATGATAGTACAGCTGTGGTAGAAGTGGTGGTGCAAGTACCAATGTATGCAGAGGCCAGTCAAAACTGGACATTTGCAACCATGCAGAAAGGCATACTCACAATAGCAATGTAATGTTTATAAGACTGTGGTAGTATAGATGGTGTGAAAGTAATATAAAATCGGGATTTATAGCTTGAGATTGAGATCTATTAGTCCACCCATCTTTTTTTTTATTCTAAAAAAAAAAGATGGCACAAAGAAAATCTGCAGGTTATGATATTAGAAGATGTAGAAATGGAGGCCTTTCTCTTAGAATTTGACCCCAACTATTAGGACATCATAGTCTTTGATGGCCTGTGTTGGAGACAGACTGTGCTGTAAGACCTTTGCCCACTCGAGGCGATCACTGGTCTAACAGACTGAGTTACACAGATGGAGACTAAAGGCGCGATGTCAGATCTCTACAGACGCCGACATGTTACCAGCCGACAAAACGACAGCAGTGGTGAGAATCAGTTTGCCAGCGACCTCACATCAGGAGTGATTTATATAGAGATATAAGAGAAATTAAGAAATGTGGGAAAATTTACTGCTATTGCTTGTCCTCAATCGGCGATGTCGCCTGCCGATCCTGTTCTCTCTGCCACACAAGCGGGTTAGCACAGCTGGTATCGGGGAGTTAGAAAAATATTATCATCGTGTCCAACGTTTTCACCGCTAGCAAAGCATATAGGTCTTCTAGAAACGATCTCCAAACTGTCGATATGTTTTCAGTTTTCTTTGCCATTTAGCACAGTCAGTTATGCCTTGTTTATCTCAGTCTCGGCTTGATGTCGTCAAGTATTCCTGGACTTTGCTCTCTGTGGGTCCCAGGTTGGACCTCACCTAACAGTGGTGGTAGTGGGGAATTGTTAAAGTGATTTTGGCTCACCAAAGCTTAGGGCAGGATTTTTGTTTGATGTTTGTAACGTTTGATATGGAACTGAGAACGTCTCGAGCTGTAGCTGTTGTTGTTTATATTCCTACTGTGACAGTAACGAATGATGTGTGTTGTTGATAGAGTGTGTGTGTGTGAGAGAGAGAGAGAAGAATGAACGAGAGAGAGAGAATCTTTAACTTATGAAATATACGGATTGTTTCTGTGCTGTTCGATTGACATTGGTACTGTGTTGGGCTGATTTAATCGTAGAAATGTCAAGAAACCACTGAGGTCAAAGACTGACTTTGTGTCAAATACTCACCCATCCTTGTACTTTGCACTGGGAATTTCTTCCAAACTAACACAGCAGGGAAAAAAAAACCCAACTCAAGACATTCAATCACCGTAAAGCACTAACTGTCCTTTCTTCTGCATGGATAATTGATGCCATCGTAGAATCCTGACACTTCAGCGGATCTGTTCTATTCACACGCTCAGAGTTAACAGAAGAGGGAGGAGTCGAGAGAAAAATTATCATCCATGACGTGTTTATTTTACTCTTAAACTGCTCAATGTATCCCATCACCGGCTTTCACGGGACTGTGGCTCTGCCTGGCTGATGTCTACGGTACCAACCGTTCAATTTCTTCCACATCTGATCACCTTTTTTACAATTACAGGAATAGAGGCGGGGGAGGGGGGGGGGGGGTTGAGAGGTCATACAGTGGTTTATTGATCGTGAGTTTGGACAGATGTTGTACCATTGTCGAGAACTGTTATGGCTCTGTTGAAGCTGTCGGTCAGTCGATCAGTCTGTCTGTCTATCTGTTTGGCTGCCTGTATTGCATGGGTGTCTGTCTGTCTGTCCGTCGTATGGGCCTTGTCTGTCTTTGTCTTGTTTGACTGCCTGTATTGCAGTGTATGTGTGTGTGTACACGTGTGTCTGTTTCTTTGTCTGTCTATCCATTCCGGTCAGCTTCATGGCCCCGGGAGGCTGACCATATCCAGGGGAACAACTGCTGATGTCTCCAGTGACAGGTGTAGTTGGAGAACAGCGAGCGAACTGTCCATCATCATTGAGAATCGGATTAAAGGACGGACAGAGGAGCGGAGGGAAGGGAGAAGGGGGAGGGGGGATGGATATGGATGAGAGAAGGAATATATTCCAAATCCTCTTCAAAACGAATCACCTCTTAGGACTGAGATGGATGAAGACTTGCAATGAAAGACCATTGTGACAGCTTTATTACCTCCCTTTGCCAGATACAGAAGGTTGTTGAGCAAGCGGTGTAAAAACAGAAGAAAAAAAGTCTGTTTACTTCTTGTCATTCGAAAGACTGATCTGGAAAAAAAAAGAGTAAGATTGTAGCAATAAGAAGAAAACATTTTTTTTTTTTGTTTGTTTGCACCGGAAATTTTTGGCAATTTTTCATGACGTATGGTTCAAGCAAAGGGCTCATAATATGCAACTTTTTTGTTTGTTTTTTAGTTTTTCTTTACACTACTTGTTTAATAACCTCTTATGTCTGGCACTGGGAAGTAGGGCTGGTCACACCGATCTCTCATTGTAAACACAGGCATGTCGTTATGTTACCAAATATACGTGAGTGGTAATCGTTACATGCATACAAGAGAGCTGAGGTAGCTACACGTCAGTTCCTGAGAACCAGATAGAACTGTCGACACGCAGTTTTGTAACTCTAGAATTCTGGCTTTGGGCATTTAGAGGTGGTCTCTGGTTTCAAAATAAAAATTACATACAATTTGCGTCTTTGAGAGATGAATGACAATTTGCTGTTGAAGAAATGGCAGTAAATGCTCGAAGTTGATCTTGTACTGCCTCATTATACAGTGTGATGTTTAAAAATAGTACCTTAGGGCAAAGTACAGATCTAGTGCGCCCACAGAAACACTCCCTGATTTCACACAGACACAACATGTAAGTTCATTGTCATAGTCTGTCACATTATGTCGCTACAGTCGCAGGATTTCATGCAAACTTCATGTGATATAGGCTGATTAGAATGTGCTTTTCAGTTTTCATATGGTACTGGGTAGCATTAGAGGCACTTAATGTGTACCACTCTGGTTACTGGCAAACATCAATGCAATAATGTCTAGCTCTCTCCAGACTCTCTGCAGCTTATCTGGAGGGATCTGCTTCAGTGATGCCATGCGATTTTGCAGCTAATCCAGGATTGCAGGCAGTCAAGTTATTAGAGAATCTGCGGACACCATATTTATCAGTATGTATGAATTTTAATTCAGATATTACAGCATACTGAAATCAGGGAATATTTGTGGACATTCTATATCACTAGAAGAGAACCCACGGCCTTGGTGGGAAATTCTTTAAATAATATAGGTCAGACAGATACTGTCCTGTGCGACTTGAAGCGTATGGCAAGTGTGCGCACTTCATGTTGGTATTTTGGATGATTACACCGAATGTTACTCAAACAAAACGTGTTTGGTTTTTGAAGATGTCATCCTATCGAATGTATAATTCGGATCTGTGGATCAAACAGTCTCGCGAATTTACTATTCAGTTATTATCGCCTTTTTAGAATAACGCTAAACATCGTAACCCTTTTTCGACATAAACATAGGTCTTTATGCTCGTGTGCCAGATTTCATATGGATACATTCAGTAGTTTTCGAGTCCATAAGTCTTTCACGGGGCTTGTTACAGATTTATAGTACAGAGATGAGGAGTCTCTCACCGATCGGCTTCTTGAGTCTTCGGGGATTGATCGGTACAAGTACTTTACATACTGTCAAGTGTCTGATTTGCTCAGAGTAAGATCCATGTTAGAACAAGTTTATAAAATATATATACATATACAATTCTGCAATAAGGTGCCCGGCCTGCGCCGTCTACAGCTGTAACCGGTAATGTTTTGAATGGAGTAAATATATTAATTGAAACTGGTTTGTTTGTGTGTCGAGGTTTAACGGCACATCAGCACGATAACGATTGTGCCTAATTGAAACCGGTAACCTGGGTCGCTAGCTGTTCGTACTGACACGTTCAGAAATAAGAACCTCCAGAAGAGAGACATTATTCAGGACCAGATTTATCATACCCTAAAAATAGAGTCCACGATCATTTGCATGGCTTTCATCTAGAGGAAAAAATGGTTTTGGTTTTTCATCCTTTCAGTGGGCAGTGGAAGCGAGGCCGGCAGTTAAACATAGGCGGTCGTTCAAAGAAGACGAGGATCATAAAATCCTGGGATTATCAATGTTTTTTTTTTTACTATTATGAATATTAATAGTTGTGTATGAAAAAGGACCTGAAAAGCAGAATAGGTGGGGTGGGTGGGGGGGGGCATAATTTTATATCTCAATCTGCAGTGCAGTGAAGCGTTGCTGCAGCCAAAGATCCAATTGTACACTCACACTTTGTACGGACGGCAGCCGTCCCGGCTACTGAACACAGTCAACAGCAAAACCTAAACAGGGAAGACAGAAAAACAGCATGTAAAAAGACCACAACCTGTGTGCAGCTTTGACAGCAGTCGGGTGGAGCTCGCCTGCCAGTTGTCAACTGAAACTGTTAACCTAGATATTGGCAAGCTGATGTCGGGCAAAATTCCAAAAACAGATCAAAGTTCTGTATTTTCATATACTCAAAAGAGCATTTGAAAGGAGCGAACACACGGCATTGGCCTTCAGTCTGTTTCAGTCTTGTCTGACGTTCAGTCACCTAGGAGTAAAATGTTGTAGTTCTCAGTTTTATTTTGGAGACAGGAGTGGATAGCACTGGATAATTAGACCGCAGAAGGCCATTTCTTGTTCAAGTTGAGTTGTTTTCTTCTTACTAACTTATTATTGTTCATGTCATTCGTATCATGCTCAGAGAATGTTGGATGTTCGGACACGAAATGAGAAATCTCTGGCTACCCTAGAGCGCAGGACTAAAGAGCCGTACTTTGACCTAGATAGCCCAACCCATGTAATTCTGGTTGTGGTTTTCTCCAGTCCTACGTGTGGTGAGTTAATCCTGTAGGACTGGTCAAGTTCAGAGCAGTTCGAGCCAGATCTGTTTTGACCGGGTGTGTCATTTTATTGAATGTTATCTCCATCTTGTTGACAGGAAGTGGCAGGTATTTAGTGAAACAAAGTTCCATTGATTAGTTGAACATTCTATGTTGAGAAATTAGTGTTTAAGATATGCGTGAAATAGATAAAAAGCGTTATTTCTACCGTATTAATAGTTAGTAACTTAATACTAATAGCCGGTCATGGAGTGCACTGTTTGAAATTGTGTATATTATTTTTAGTTTGTGTTTTGGCGCTGTTGGAGTTACAGCGATCTTAAAGATTCCTGCCAGATTATAGTAAAATAGGATTACCTGTCGAGTTCATGACTATGTAACTCGAAGACAGTTCCAGATACGAACATAACAGAAAGGCGGGCCATGAGGAAAAGCATTCATTTCAAAATGATGGGGTCATCCCATGGTCTTTTCGACACTGCACCAGTATAAATTAGAGGTAATTTTTTTTTAGCCCCGAAAATCGGAAAGACCCATGTGGCTTAATTCAGTGTCAGATCGGTTGCTGTCATTCATCAGATATCTCAAGGAACAATAATAGCTGGAATGGATTCATCATAGTTCAAAGTACAGTAATTGAAATGGAAGTAGTTCCTGGAGTGCTAAATATATAAAACGAACACATCTAGCAGTCTTAACTCCTTCATAGATGGTTCAGGGAATAACGATTATTAAGACCAAACATTTCAAAATGACCACATCCAAACCACCTGCAGGCGGTGAAAGCCCGCCATCGGTGGGATGTCTCCCGTGGAATGCCATCTTCGACGTTCCAGGAGTGATATCTTTTCTCTATCTCTCTCTGTCCTTGCTCCTGTCTTCTGTCCCACTCTCTTTCCTACTTGATCAGCCTTTTTGACGTGTAAACCTATCTTACCCTGTTAGGCACAGTGTAGCCGTGATGGTGCTGATGTGTCGTTAAACCTAAACGCAAACCGACAAACAAACAACCCCCAGATGTTGTACCAGGTACGATCTTAAGTCAGAACGGTTCTCTCCAGATTAAACCAGCACATTATGTGGATTGATTTCCTCTCTCTCAGCTTGGTCTGTTTTCTTCCTCTAGTCCCACTCAAGATTCTGTTTGTTCGTATCTTTTTTTTTCTTTCTATTTCGGTTTTTAAAGTATCCCAAACAAGTTCGATAACTGCCAGCCGTGGGTACAAACCTATAATGATGTTTATATCCCTTATCTGATAAGAAATAACCGTTGTTACTCCAACTTTTGTTTTTTGTTTAGATTATATTAGCCGGTATGTTTGTGATAGGTATTTATTTTTCTAAACTATTGTTTTTATGTTGTATGAAACTCCAGTAGACTTTCCTCGGTCGATCCCGTTGAGCTGCTTTCCTCTCTGAAGCCAGTTAGATAGATTTACTGTACTATACAACCCTCCCTGTTCTATTTTTTATTCCCTTATCTGGTAAGAAATTGCCAACCATCTCCACCCCTGGCTTTTCTTAGTCTTGCTTGGCCCATAATTCCTTTTTCTTTCTTTCTTTCTTTCTTTCTTTTTGTTCTTTCTTTTTGTTCATTCTTTTCTTTTTTTCTTTCTTTTGTTCGTTCTCTTTTCTTTTTTCTCTGTCCTTTTTTCTTTCTTTCTTTCTTTTGCTCATTCTTTCTCTCTTTCCTCCATTTGTTCTCCCTTTCTTTCTTGTGCTGTTTCTTTTGTTCTTTCTTCTTTCTTTCTTTTTTGCATTCTTTATCTTTCTTTCCTTCTTTTGTTATTTCTTTCCTTCCTGTTTCTTTCTTTCCTCTTTCTTTCTCTTTCCATCTTTCTTTCTTTCCATCTTTTGTTCTTTCTTTCCTTCTTTTGTGCTTTCTTTCGTTCTTTCTTTCTGTTCAAGAAACTCAGTCGGTCTCCATTAGCCTTTATTTACGTGCAGGAAATTTAAGGTTTGTTGAAAACGTCACTCCCTTCCTCCCCTCCCCCGAACCCCTGCCCTGCGTTACTATACTCCCTCCCCACCCACCCCACCGCTATCAAACTCACAGTTGTTGACAAATTGAGCTCACAGATATGAACCGCATTAGATGCATCAACAAGTAACCAGATTATTACAAGATTGTATCGTTAAAGATAGGGGTAGGCCATTTATCACAGAATTATGTACGAATCGGCTCAGTGACTCGAGATAACCTCCCGCAGGAGATTGAAAGGCGTAAAGGGAACGTACAGGCTCTCTGGGTGAAAGTATCGGCACTTTAAGTTTTATAGCTATGAAAGGTTCTTTATTTTATTAATATCTAAATGAATGAGTGAGTGGGGAAGTGAGTGAGTGGGGGAGTGGGTGAGTAAGGGTGGGTGAATGGGCGAGCTAGTTTACTTGTTTTTTTTTATTTGCTTGTTATTTATTTATTTGTTTGATTTTCAATGTGTGTTCGTTTGTCTTTCAGGAACGAAAGAGGTGGAAATTTGTATTTTTATAACAATTGCATCTTACAAGAATTTGGTTGTTTCATGTATTTTCCGAAATTGATCACTTTTGGGTTGCCATGAATTGTTATTGGTGTAGTTTCATGATATATGTCATCGCCATGTTCGACCATGAAGTGACAGGTTGTTTGCTCTATGGATTGTTGGCTATGTGATGTATTGCTTTCTTAAAAAGATTACTATGCCTTCAAACTGTGTACGCATTATCTCCTATAAGGGGTTGTTATCGTAAAGTAAATACTGACATACTGCACACGATCTCATAACGAGGAAGTGATCGATGCTTTTCCAAGTTAAACTACAGACTACAGAACTAAGTTCACCCACGGATGTGCGTACATTAATTTGTTCTCTGTAATAGGAGAAGCAGATGGAAATTTCTCATAGCCAGAAGTTGGCAGGCAGGTCATTCTCGTCAATCTCAGTGATGACTGGATAAATGTTCAGCTTCATAAACTTGCAGATGCTCTCTTGGCTGATAACAGCACGCATCCTCGCTGTGGTGCCCTGCCATCCTGTGAACATGATTACGTTGTCTTGCAATTAATTGTGTAGCGCGTTAGGTTCCGAAAAATCTGAATTAGATCTCCCTTACCTTGACACAAGTCCGTCTTTGCATCCCTTCAACCTTGTGGTCAGTCCATGTTACTATGTTAGGTACCTTATCTACAACCTGTATTGAATCTGTGAAAGTTTGCAGCAAGTCTGTATTGGGCCTTCATTACCCTATGGTAAGTCTGTATGACTATCTTAGATGTCCAATCTCCGTCTGTAATCGTGGAAAAAAAAAGTTTGTATTGGATCTTTGCAACTGATGTCCGTCCATGCATCTTTCAATCTTACAGAATGGAATTTCTGGTTGGATCTGTGTACACTTTTGGAACAAGCCCGTATTGAAAGTCTGCCAGCTTGTAGCAAGTTTATGTCGGAGCTTTGCAACCTTGTGGTAACTCAGTCGTGTGTCTGTGCAGTTGTAGCAAGTCTTGTCTTCCCAGATCTCAGTAGGGACCTTTCGTAGGTCGTTCTATAATGCCAGAAGATGCTTCAGGTCACTTGACCAACGTTTTCTATCGCCTTCTCAAAAATGACTGAAACTACCGTGAAGTCTGGTCTACCATCGTCTTGCCCTTTTTTTTGGGGGGGGGGGGGGGTCCTTTGAAAAGAATGCAAAGAGAAACCACGGCTTTATATTGGCCAGTGGGTTGGTCAAAGATAGTAATGATTTTAAGCATAGCTGACAAAAGAATCCTTAATTACTACAAGCAGGTAAATGTGTTGTATTCATGACGATACGCTCAGAGTTTTTTTTTTTTGGGGGGGGGGGAGGGGGGGGGGTTAACTCCTTTTCTTTTTCAATTTCAGATAACAGCGGACACAGCCGAC
>JBCEWB010102598.1:0-12078 GCA_039654565.1 Peronia peronii | reverse complement strand
ACAAACCGAAAAAAAATTCACAGCACAACTTAGGACTGCTTTTATACAAAACCGGTTTTCCATGTTTGAAGCTCAACGCCACATAATCGGAGATAGCAAAATTTCAGTCTAAATCATTGACACAATGTAAATCGAAATTGATAATAAAAAAAAAATAATGCTAAAGGAGTCAGAACACCACAAATGCGGTCTGGAATCCAGTAACTAGAAACAAAAAAAAGGAATGATGTATTAAATTAATTTTAACCTTCTAAAGAAGAAATAAAACCTATGAAGTTTAACACTTCAGCCATCAAACAGATGAGTGTTTCAGCCTAACATGAAAAATGTCACAGAGGGAAACTTGTTCAACAAAAACATTGTTAAGTCTCAACAAAAAGATATCAACTGCGATAGATAGACACACTCCAGATCTAGCCTTGTTGTTGTCAGCCACTAATCCCTTACCACGCAATCACACACCCACTAGGATATTGCTCTTTCACATCATAAAAATAGAATTGTATCACTCAGCAATATTTGATCATGTTTAACCCTAGAAGTGTCAAGGGGACGATTTGCTTGGAAGTCTCTTTCGCATAACACAGAACATCTATATGTGTACTATAAATCTACAACAAACTTGTAAAGGCTTATGGACTCGAAAACTGCTGATTGTATCCATCTGAAATCTGGCACACAGAACTGTTGCACAGAGATCTGTGTTTCTACTTACATAAAGCCGAAAACAAATACTTATTATTTTGACGTCATTCTCAAAAGGCGAAAATAACTGAATAGTAAACTCGCGAGCGTATTTGATACGAACTGTACGTTCGATAAAATGACGCATTATGTTACCCGCTTCGACTCAGCATCCAAAACAATAACGTTCAGTTTAATCATGAAAAATATCATCATCGAGGTCCGCATGCTTTACCATTCACTTTGAGTCGCAGGGCAGAATCGGATTGTCCTACAGAATATCCCCCACGAAGACCCTGGGTTCTCTGCTGGTAATAGAAAAGTACTCCACATAACATACTGCCTCCCTGTCCAAAGTTTCATTTCTTGCACATGATGGACACAGTTGCTATAGGAACCCTTCATTTCCAAGAGTTTCTATTTGATACTTTTAGGATTCAGATTGTATGTCATCAATGGCCGGCCAAAGTTTCAACATCAATAAAGCGTCCCGAGAACGACTTCACACCTGAAAAGAAAACACGAAAACAGCCCAGATTTTGTAGAAAACTTTGTTGTTATCAGAGTGATACTTTGTTTTAATTACGATTGCACGGCTTGCTTGCATTATACCAACGAGTTTTTTTTTTCTATAACTTGTTCTTTCAATGCATCCAAAGATTTCATTCCTCATTCATATTATTTTACATGTATATATTTTTTATACCACTTCTTGTGTGTTCCTTATATTATACAAAACACATCTCTGTATACAATATTATTTTAAAAGAAAAAGAAAATAAGTGTGTTTGTTGTGTTCCGTTTTTTTCCCATTTTTTTCCTTCTCACTCCAAAATTAGGCATGGGCGTCCGAATAAGAATAACAAGTGGGACCTCTTGCTCAGGTAAATGCAAACATGACCTGTTATGCGAGGAGGAAATTTAGCAGGCCATAGTTTTTAACGTGTTAAAAATACATTGTCCCTTTCTTAATATAATTATGTCGCTCTCCTATCATCGTCAGGAAAACTTGACTTCGCGAAGCTGAAGCGCAGTCAGTGCAGGCTCTTAAATGGTTAGCCCATTGTCACTTTACGCGTGGATATTGACAGATGTATAAATGCTTGATTATGAAGCCAGAAATAATGATTAATAATTTCATTGAAAGCATAACATTAGCGACGTTAACGCGTTAGTGAAGATAATGACGATGAAAATGATGTCCTCGATAAATAGATTTCTAACTCATTCATGAACGCCTCTCATGATCAGTTAACCCATGAAAGAGTTACGGCTGTATCAGTCTTCTACTGACATTTTTTTCACCGCGGGGAAACACCAGCCAAGTTCGAAATTTGCAATTCATATATTGATTGTTCCATTCACATTTGTATGCGCGACCACACGCTGCATGTGTGTGTATGCTTGTCTGTGTGTGGTTTATGAACCAGTAACCGGTTGACAGTCTTGTTATTTTCAATGTATAACGATGAAGGATAGTTAGAGTGAGGATCGAAGCGACATGTCATGGTGGACGGACCGACCTGGAAAATGGCACGAAGGACACAGACAAAGTCGTCTAGAATGCCTGATTGGCTCTTTGTTTCTTTATTTGTTGTTGTTTTTGTTGTTTGTCTGTTGGTTGGTTTTTTGGTTGGTTGGTTGGTTGATTGATTGGTTAGTTGCATGGTTAGTTGGTTAATTAGTTGATTGGTTGGTTGGTTGGTTGGTTGATTGATTGGTTAGTTCTATGGTTGGTCGGTTGGTCGGTTGGTTGGTTGGTTGGTTGGATGGGTGGGTGATTGGTTGGTTGGTTGGTTGGTTGGTTGGTTCGTTGGCTGTTGTTGGGTGGTTGGTTGCTTGGTTGCTTGGTTTTTTGGTGTTGTTGTTGTTGTTGTTGTTTTCTGGGGACAGCAATGGATAAAGAGCTTTACAAATAGAGTGCAACAAAGATTTACATTTCATTTATTTTTTCAGGTGGCAAGGGGAGAAGTCATAACCTCGAACAATTTTATTTTCATAATCCAAAATAAACGTCATTTGACTATGCTGAATAATCATTTCCAATATCGGATATAGAAAATGTGGTAGTGCTGTAAATTAGATAGTGTGCAATTATAAGCCAGTGACTTCAAAAAGAAACGGGGAAAAAGAGTTTGACCAGGTGAAAGGAAGAACTTTTGGAACATAACATCAGAACAGTTTTTGCAGAAAATCAGAAATTATGATGTGCCACGTCATGGTTTTGCTACCAAAAATTAGATACATTCATGATAAATGGCAGACCTTTGTTGTTTCAATCTATGGTGAAACTGGTATCACATTTTGCCCTCCTCAAACTATACCTCTCGTCTTTTCCGATTTACTTAATGCTCGTACACCCAAAGGCTTTTAGAATCAGAGACTAATGGGATTTGCTTCCTCACTGGGAAGAGCATGACACACGGATCGTGAGCTCTTTATTGATGCCTGCCTGAGTCGTTTACGCATGACAGGCAGAATTAATCTTAACCACTAGATTCCAATCATAAGAATGTAAAGATATAATTTTAAAATTTGCAGGACGGGTCATTAAATTGTTTTCATGACAAAATGAATGAATCTTTAACTACCATGAGTCAAAAGGAGCCATTGCTTTTAATCCATATGTCAAAATAAAAAGGATTTGCGGCAGTTACGGCAGAGAAAGCATTAAGTAAAATAAGCATGTGTTTGTGGAATCATGGGGACGGTGAAGAGACATTACAAAATTTCTACATTGCTTGATGACAATTTAAACCTAAATCAATTAATTATGAAATTTTCATTCATTTTTTCCCTGTTTTTTGTCTTTTCGTACTGTCGCCTGCTTTCGTTCAAATCAATAACGTCGTGAAAGAATTCCGAATACTTTCACGACAGGTGTTTATCATTTACTACTATTCACAGTTTGAGCTATATGTATATTTGAGCACCAAAATCTTTTAAATGCTAAGAGCCTCTATGGGTCTCACTTCGGCCCTGATAACAGTCTTCTACCATTAGATGACTTTGCCAATACATATTAATACAACCAAGCAAGGCGACGCTGTAAATCTTGTCTAGAGCAACTGTTGTATCCTATGGACTGTGACTCTAGTCAGTAAGACATGCAGGACACAAACCATTGTCAACGCAGTTTGTGCCATCAATTCCTGCAAAAAAAATCACAGTTTTTATGTGTGACGTCATAGTTTTATGCTAAAAGTCACAGTACTAATATATCAAAAGTCGTAACTAGGAAAGGTAACATTACAAATTGTAACAAGAGCAACCGTTGTATCTTAAGGAATCAGCACTCCGATGGAATAAGACATCTGTTACAGAAACCATAATGGACTTGTTTTAAATCTTTCACTATTCATATTATGATAGCGGTGACTGTTTCGTTCGTTTAATTGTGAGTTGTAACGTGATAAAAGAACTCGACCATATCTTTAATTTATTGAACATATTGCAAAGTAAACAATTCATTCAACAAGTAGCTGATTAATACCAACATCAATGTCAAACAAGGCAATAGTAACGATCAAGGAACATATTTTATTTGAAGAGACTCGATATCCTACGTCTTTGTTTATAATCTGATTTCATTTTCATGCAGCCAGGCTTCTCACTAAAGAGAGATTCAGAACAGTGGAGGAGTTTGTGCAAAATATGCCTCTTACAAAAAGTCACAATTCTTTAATGGTGACGTCAGGATTTTGTGCTAAATGTCAGTCGATACAAAATGGCTGTCGAAGATTACCAATGTATTACTTCAGTCTGTAGTAAAATGTATTATATAGCACAGCCTCAAAAACAACTGATGACTCTGTAGTCGGGTTGTAATTACGCAGTCTATTATGTGGCTGTTTCCACTGTTACAAACTAATAGCACCAATGCTTCATATGTTCAGTACAAAATGTCACGCTCATAAACATAGCAGGGTATTTGTGGCTTGTCACTCGGATGTCAATTTTGTTGTTGTTGTTGTTGTTGTTGTTGTTGTTGTTGTTGTTGTTGTTATTGTTGTTGTTTTGTTTTTGTTTTTTTCTCAAATTTTGCTTCTCTGGGGGCCGCTTTTGTCACAAGCCTTCAGTCAGCTGTCACAGGAGGCAAGAGTCGGTATTGATTTCAAGCATGTGGTTAGTCTTTACATACATTCACACACACAAATAGACACATACACACATATACAGGGAGCAAATGACTCATTTTGTCACATGTAGCGTGCATGTGAGTGCATTCAGTCTGTTTCTTTGTTCCAGTGTGATTGTCATCATTGAGGCAACACTACTCGAGGCAACAGTCCAACTCTATATGTCCAAACATTGGACTGTGTTGTGAGTGAGTAAATTATATGCGGAGACAAATTATGGTTTAAGATTGTTAGTGTGTGTGTGTGTGTGTTTGTGTGTGTGTGTGTGTGTGTGGTTTTCTCTTTTTTTTTTCTTTTTCAAATGTTATACATCCTATCTTATTTACATTATAAGGCTAATTTTGTGCTCCCCATTTATTAATTCTGCCAGAAAAAGAACGAAAATACTAACACAAATACGTCTAAAGTCTGGTTTCATCTATACCAAAGGAATGAAAATGAAAAAGTCTTCTTTTCTAAAAACTTGAATCTGATAACTTAGTCCTATTTGCATTTCTACTAATCACATAACTTGTGTAACTTTTTTCCCTTTCTGTTCTTTTTTTTTATTTAATGAGAGAGACGGAAGGGTCGATTTTATTGATATGCATAGTGTATGTGAGTGGGCTATGTTATATTCCTGCTTTAAATGACTGTGCATTCAACCATCGACAAGGCTTGCACCTTTCAAGGTAAAGCCTTCCTGGACAGGACTCGAAACAAGATCTACATAGACAGGATTTGCTAGTACCGATGTAAGGATCATCATTGCTCCCTACTTGCTAGGGTGGACGGGCATCACTGGTTCTCACCCATGGTAAGCTTCGATAGTATGGCTACGTGACAAAAGCCAGTGACATATCGAAGACCGTTTTCCACGGGACAGTTCAGAGTGGAAGAAGAAGAGGGAGACAGAGAAATAAATGGATGGACAACATTGCGGAGTGGACAGGGAAGAGCTTTGCTACGACCCAAGTCCCTGCCCGTGACCGTCAGAGATCGAGTCAGCTGGTGCTGCGTTCAGCACCCCAACGACCCTGGAAAGGGTTACGGCACTCATGAATCGTGTGTCGTTAATGAAAGGATCAACATGCATCAACAGGCTATATGAACCCGATGTTACTAGTCTCATAACTATTTTGTTTTCTGTGATAGACGATTATGACAGTGAATTTGCATTGTTGGGCTTATTCTAGATATCGTGTTTCTTTCAGTACCATTAACACAGGCATGTCCGAAGTCCGGCCCGTTGGCAATTATGGCCCGTGTTCAAGTTTTCACCGGCCGCCAGCCCCTTTAATGTTTTTAATGAACCTAGATCTAGTATGTTTCATCTTCCCCAAAGTTGGTTTTTTTTTTTTTTCAGTCAGACTTTTTCTTCCTTTTACGTAGTCTTTAAATATGAAAGGAAAATGAATTTTGGTAAAAAACGTTTTTAGATTTATTCTTATTTAGTTCTATGTGAAATAAAAAGCATGTCATTTGTTGTAGAAATTAATTTGTATTTAATGTTAATGGTTCCAATAATATGAGACTGAATGGTCTGGCCCCACATATTTTCACCTCACAAAACCTGGCTCTCTTTGCAGGAAGTTTGGACACCCCTGCATTAACAGGTCAACTAGGCAAGATTCCAAAATTGTGTTAATTGTGCCAATAAAACACATATTTCCGAGAGACAGGCACCACAAGTATCTCCACAGCGGCCGTCGCCATACAAATCTCGATTGCTAACTTTCCAGAGTGTGAACTTATCAAAGACGCTTGAAATCTTTGCAGAAGTGATGGGTTCTATTCTCAATAGCATCTCTCAACGCGTCAATCTTCTGTAATCCATATTCCCTTGTTACGTTTTTTTCTTTTTTTTTTTAAATCAATCTATTTTGTTTGTTTTATTATTAGTAGTAGTGGTATAGCATTTTTCTGAAATAATAATCAAAGATTTTAAAACTTTATTGGAAAAAAGTCATTATTTTATTACATTTTCCCACAACTCGAAATTGTTTGTTGGATACATGAAAGACATGTTTCTATAAACTCTTCAGGTCGACTGGAACAAACGCAAACACTGTTTTGAATCAATAAATGCATTAGCAGACACTTAAAGAAGAAAAAAAAAACTTGCCATATGGCCTGTAACAAATGTGTCTGTCACGTGTACTGACACCTTACATTCAACAAACATGAAACAGATTCGAGTCTAACCCTCGCTCTAGATAAAACTTACTTCGTCTCACATGTCATTAATAGTATCAAATTACCGCATAACGGAACAATACTAGTCGCTTGCTGGAGAAACAAGCGCATTTCTCTTTTTTACTTTTCCGAGCCAGACCAGTCTATTATACTAGAAAATACGTCGCACTGAACATCCGAACAGCACAGATATTCCGTGCCGATGGACGGGGTAAGAAGCCTCAGCTGTTTTGTAAAGTAATGTACATAACATTACTATAAAGTCCAGGCAGCGGGGAAAAAAAAGCGTTCAGCTTTGGTGCCCCATGAGTCAATATTTGTTGCCTTGTTCGGTCACGTGAGGGCATGTCACAATTCTTGTTTTCCGCTCTGAAAGGAAAATGTTCGTGGTCGCATTCTGAATAATTTCGGGAAAATTTATGCAAATATGCGATCTTCAAGCAGTGTACTTTAGAAGTAAGGGAAGCTGGGCTTGATCTAATAAACTAGTATGGAAGATGGAGATCAAGGACACGCCCCGATGTTTTTCGCAAAATGTGATGGATCTAGGTGCGGTTATTTGCCTCATTTTCCTGATTTTAGAGCTAGCTAAAGATGGTGGGTTAGTGGTGAGTTGGTCGGGTATAAGTGTATATGTGAGAGTTTTTAATCAGATGTTATTTTCGATAGTTATGATTCTGGTGTTGTTGTCATTGTTGCTGTGGTGATTGGTATTGTTGTTGCCATGCTAGGAGACCAGGCATAGTTACGACTACGAGGAAATGGTGGTGACCGTGGTTTTTCTTTTCTTAAACTGCACACGTTAACAATATATGGTATGGCAGTACGAATTAACAAAGTTTAGGCGCATAGGAAGTTTGGGGTTTCAATCAGAATCGGAAAGTGCAATGGGTCTGTGAATAAAAATCAGATTTAAATTAAATGGGAAGAGGGGGCGGTTGGGGGGGGGGGTATAAGGGAAGGACTGTGCATAATAAGAAGTCAGCAAATGTTAAATAATGAACAAAATTATTCACCTCAATAATCCCATATGAATGGCGAATATTGATGGGCTGGCCACATCTTTCTGCTGTCTCCAAAGAAAATACCAAAAATTTAACTCAAAGGCAATGAATAAGTATTGAGAAAGTCAATCTTCAAATCCACATTTATTATATCTTTCAACAATCTCTCTTTCTATTTTTTTTCCTCCCACTACGTGCATGTGAAACAGAAAATGCAGGCACTAAATTATTCGTAAGTCAGTGATGACTTTGATCATTTCAAGTGACCCATAGTGTAACAATTAATGTCATAACGAGGTAAGTATTCTCCAGCTAGCAGAAGTGGAGAAAATACCACACACACACACACACACACACACACACACACACACACACACACACACACACACACACACACACACACACACACACAATCATGATTCTGTTGTTATGCTGCACTTATGGTTGCTGTCACTTTTAAAATCCTTTTTGGTGTTGAAAGTGACCCTTGAATCAAAGTGTATTAAAACAATATTACATTTTTTCCGTACATTTCCACATAGATTTACATCTGATCGCTCTGACAGAACATGCACCAAAATAGGTGACTTGAAAGCCTTAGCTCTGTTTAGAAAGAACAAAGTAGGCTTACATTCACCACAGAAATTTTTTTTAATGGTATTTTTAATCGACTATTTGTTTTTGTTTCGACAGAACATTTACATATCCTATCGCTAATATTTTGATTCTAACCTTTATTGTTTCTGACTTACTGACATTGACAAGAACTATGTATGCCGCACTCTTAAGGCAATATATTAGGTTAATGCATCATATCATTATTATATTCTGCTGTTAAAGAAAAGCTCATTTCAAACCGTCTATTTAATTACTCAACAGCTAAGGCTTTCAAGCTATTATTCCTCTGTCCCTCCCACATTCTTGTCACTTATCTTGAAGCTAAAACACCTCGAATTCCCACATCATACCATAAGATTACCTTTCGAACTGAACGTTCGATGAAGCATTACCACTACAAGAGAAAATTTCTGTGAACAGTTTTTGGTCAGTCTTTTGGTCATATGGCTGTAGGTACATTTCGCTAGGTTAAAAGTATAGAAATTCAATCACGAAGTTTGAAACGCTTTCTCTCTATTTATAAATATAAATATTGGAGTTCTGGCAGAGGGAGATTCAACTTAGGAGCTGGCTTTAGGAAGTATTTTGTTCTATTTCTTCTTACCAGTTATCCAAAAGCTGAAAATGAATTAATCGACATGTGAATTATGCAAACGGCCTGCATTATTATTGCCCTTAAGTTCATGCATAAGCATCATCTAGATACTCAGATTCATAATATGGTGCACATTTCTAGTCAAAGCTGCCAGGTAGACTGCATACTGCACACGTTAAATTTTACTTACCTTTTCCAACAGCTTTATTGCCAAGGCGTAGAGACACGTGCAAATCCGACGGGGCATAACACATTCAGTCCCGTGTGTAAATACCACTGTCCTACCAGCACAGAGTTATACACACAGAGCAGTAAGTATTATAATATTTCGGTAAGTATAAGTTTACACTTCCACTACAGGTGAATCAGTTTGTATAAAGCAACAACTGGCTTATATCCTCATCCTTAAGAGCGCCCTGCTTTCCACCACAACGGCGAATTATATATGTCGTCCTATACATCCACACAGGTAAGATACCGGTATATATATATTATGTAAGTATGTAATATAAAGCTTATTAAATTTCCCCGAGTTGTGTGCCACGTAGACGAATGCAAAGGTAAAATAAGAAAAAAAAAGCTGTTATATCAGGTGGGATTTGGTGAAGGCGACAGCTGAACAAAGCCAAAGCTTTCTGTCGCTCGCACTATCCCCTCCTCGGTGGATACAGGTGGGGTAATGAAGAGAAAGGGGAAAGTTTATGATGAAAAGTTGGAAATAATCGCTAGCTAGGATGGATGAATGCCACTGCGTTGCTGCTGCCAGCTCGCCAGCTTAGGTCGACTCGTGGTGTCGTCGCACGGGCGATGGCGAGGGAAGCCGAGCGTTGTACGGAGGGTAGGGAGCTGACGGCAGTCGGTGCTGGTGGCTGGTGGCTGAGTAGTGGCGGATGACAGAGGCTGGGGAGAGGGGGAGAGGGTGGGGTTGTTGTGAGGTTGGGCAAGATGATCTAGTTGGTGGTCATGGATGTGCGGCTGAGCTGAGTTAGATCTAATCGTGAGCCCGGGGTTGGCGAGCGACATCGACATTGATGCATCAACCACCATCTCCCACAATCCTTCATAGATCTACAAAATAGAATAGATCTATCTGTAGGATATGACTTGAAAAAACAAAGGTGAAATGGTGACAGCCGTGGGGGAAAACAGTTGGGCAAGTATATGTATTATGAATGGAAGGAGGGAGAAAAAGGACAACTATGAATTACAAATGACAGTAGAAGAAAAGAAGCTGTGTTTGCTGATGGCATTACTGATGGTCAAGCAGATGGTAAGATAGAAGGATATGAGCGTCTCGACTGTCATTATCAAGCCAATTTTCGCTCTATCTTTCTTATAAATATTGGCCCTGGCGTTGCTGACGATATTTAGTACGATCAATAGCTGTTATTTCTGTGGCTGTTCTTACTGTTCTCATTAGCGTTGCTGAGACAAGGCAGGCAAAGCCCAACTTGACAATGCCAAAGAATGGACCAGTCAGACCGTCATCGCATTGCGAGACTAGTAGGTACTACGAACTGCTACTGCAGAGGACCGAAAGCAATGCAGATGTTTGTCTGCTGTCTTTTGCATGTCATCCCAATTACATTTGCCACGGGAATAATGATAATCAATGTTGCTGCAGCCATGTCAAGCATCTTTTGAATTCATTGCTGAGGCCTCCATTTGCTGTGACAATAAGATGTGGATAATGTGTAGAATAACTAGGGTTTACTAGTTCCCCCACTAATGATAATGTTTCTTCAAACTTTCAATACGTCTGATGGTAACTTTAGGAGGGGGGGGGGGGGGACCAACGGCCGTCTCAAGGTAACTTTGAGGTTTGGGGTGTTGGTTGTGAGGAAAAAGATAAGAAGAAAGAAAGTCAGAAGTAGTGTTTCCTCTTCTTTCATATTTTGGCCTCTGCCGATGTCGCAGGGGCGCCTTTGAAACTGAGGCCATTAGTCTCCTCAAGTTTTTCTTCCTGCCATTCTCTCCGGATTCTATCTATCTATCTATCTATCTATCTATCTATCTATCTATCTATCTATCTATCTATCTATCTATCTATCGTGACTGCCTGTTTGGCTCTCAGATTTTGCCCAGTCTCTGTGACAGTCTATCTATCGACTTGACTATAGCCTACAATCCCATTCCTATCCATTCTTTGTCTTCCCATCTTTTTCTTCCTAGTCTGCGGCTTTCTCTTGTTGTACCTTGCAAGATCGTTATTGCAAGGTCTGATGAACGGGACGCATTACCATATTATCATTTCTGCTTTCGTTTCTTCACAAGAGTAAGGAAATTTTCATGAGCTCCTTTAGTTTTCTGGATAGTAATCCCATCATTGACAATCGTCAACCAGGAAAAATTTGCTGATGTGCTTGTCATCTAATGAGCCAATGTCGTTTTTTTACTTTTCCCCATCTCCCCACCCCCCGGAGATTTAATTTTGCTGTCTTCACCGAGTGTGTAAACTCAATGGCGCCAGTTGTCTTTGAAGTCAAGTTTCAACGATAAATAGCCAGCCCAATCAGGCTATCACTAACGAAAGCGTTCAATTCAAATACCCGATGTTTGCTGTAGAGGCAGATTTGTTTGACACTTTGACTGTGAAAGATTTTAAGCTGCTTTTGCTTTAAGCAGCTGCCTATGCTGCCAATAAAATTTTCATCATAGAGAGTCTGGCTTTTACTGCAGGCGCTGTAGTCAAGTAGACAGATAAACTGACACAAGACAGGGTGAAATCTGAGAGTCAAACAGGCGGTCATAGTGATGAATAGCAGAGAGAGCAATAGAGAGACAAGCAGGTAGATATAGATAGATAGATAGATAGATAGATAGATAGATAGATAGATAGATAGATAGATAGATAGATAGATAG
>JBCEWB010102587.1:0-12079 GCA_039654565.1 Peronia peronii | reverse complement strand
TGGATGGATGGATGGATGGATGGATGGATAGATGGATGGATGGATGGATGGATGGATGGATGGATGGATGGATGGAACAGTGGACAAATGAATGGAAAGATCAATAAATGGATAGATGGATGGATGGATGGATGGATGGATGGATGACAAATGGATGGATGGATAGATGGATGGATGGATGACAAATGGATGAATGGATGGAATAGTAGACAAATGGATGGAAAGATGAAGAAACGGAAAGATGGATGGATGACGGATGGATGGATGACAGATGGATGAATGGATGGGTGGATGGGTTGAAAGATGGATGGATGGACAGATGGATGGATAAATGGATGGATTGATGGATGGATTGATGGATGGATTGATGGATGGATTGATGGATGGATGGATGGATGGATGGATGGATGGAGGAAGAATGGATCGATGGCCAGGTGAACAGATGGGTATCTATGGGCTAATTAATGGATAGATGAATTGTTGAATGGATGGGTGAAAAAAAAACAGGGACTAGATCTACCAAGAAGGAAAAAAACAAGACTATAGATCATTTCAGTGTTAAATTGTTCTATAATATATACCTGTATGATGTTGGATATTTGCGAAGTGCAGCATCTGTATCATAGTTAGGAGGTAGTTTGCTCAGAATATCTGTGGCAACTTCATCCACAATGTCATCTGTGGATTTGCCTCCACCGCTGGATGCTTTAGCCTGACAAATGGAAAGAATGATGATGATGAAATACTGATGATGATGATGATGATGAAGCAGGATAAAGCTACACTGCATCAGAAACTAGCCCTAGGTTTAATGGTGCTGTAAAATGCACTTAGTGCTCACAGTGAAGATGGTGGTGATGATGATGATGGTGATGGTGGTTGTTGTGGTAATGATGCTGATATTAGTGATAGTGCTGTTGGGCTTGTGATGGTTTGGTGATGATGATTATGGTGGCGGTAGTGGTGGTAGATAATGATGGTGCTGCTGCTGCTGATGATGATAGTGGTTGTAATGGTGGTGGTGTTGGTCATAGTGTAGATGATAACAACAGTAGTAGTGTTTGTGGAAGTGGTAGTGATGATGATAGTGATGGCAGTGGCTTGGCTAATCCATATTTCACAAAGATCAATTTTAGTAATGGCTGCTGGGGATGATGTGTCGATGTTGGCAGAACAAAGATAGATTGCAGTGGCTGAGATGCTGACAGTGACATCAATCATGAGAATGACAATAGCAGGTGAAAAAAATTATGGAAGTGACAAAGATAAAATCTTCCTCTTTTATTTTTTTCTTGTCCTTTGTAATAAACAATTGATAGTCTCATAACTAGGATGATAAAAACGACAGAAACTGTGAGGGAACAGCAAACAGGAGTGGAGAATCAGAGGCCACAGTAACAATCAAAGCAAAATGTCCCATAACTGAGTGAAATAGCCATATGTCAAAGGGAGACTTCTTTGGGAAAACTGAGATTTCGTCAGCCTCGGGATACAGGAGTTAACAGTGACTGCATCATCTCAGTATTGAGGGTTCCCAGTTAAACAATTCTATCATCAATGTAGTGAACATTTGTTTGCCTTTCCAACCTCTATGCATGAGAAATTTGATGTCAAACCCAGTTCATGCGATCAAACAAAGTACATGGAAACCAGACGACCTAATGTATGCCAAAACAGTGTCAACTACACAAACTGAACTTTAAAAATTTGGAGACTTATTGTGCTATATCTGATAAAATTTCCTGGAAGATTACAACTTCATCAAAATGCTGTGAGGCCAAATCACTGGTGATAATGTTTATAGAGAACAATTTTTTCAGTTGTCAAGTAGAACCCGACTACTTGTGAGCCTGAAAATTCCTGGCACAATTCTGCCTTTAATTTGTTCTTTATGGTGAAAAATGATGAGGACACGATCGTTAACAAACTTTTCAATTTAGAAATGTGTATAAAAAAGATTCTTCTTCTTCATTTAACTTTTTAAAAAAAAGTCAATGAAAGTTTCCTTTCTGTTCATTGTTTCATGCCAGGAGTTGTTTATACCTTTAGTAACACCTGACTCCTCACAATATTGTTGGTAAAGATGTCTGTGGGAATAGACCATGCACACCTGATTACAAATTTCTGTTTAAAATGTCTTTTGTAGTGTAGTTTCTTCATCAACTTTCATGTTATTTCAAGATGTTCTTATGCTAGATGTAGCATGTCTGCTGAGGAATTTGATATTGAAAACTTTTCATGGAATTAAGCAGGGGGAGAAAATATATAATCTGAAAAACAAATACCTTGAGAGAAGTATCTTACCCTTTTCTACATGCCAGGAATCAAAATGTTTCCAACAACATCAGCAAAGTGGTTGTCGTGGTTGAAGATGATGGTGATCACGGCGACGAAAGTGCAGATGATGATGGTGATGGAGAGAGTGGATGGGCATTCACAGCAAGGCACACGGCAAATAAGCACATAACGGGCCATGCATGTTTGCAAAATCAAAATGGGTGAGCGAAATAAGAAATAAAGCAAAAAATGAATTTGCAACATCGAAGACTATCTAAGGGAGGAGTGTGCTGCTGCTGAGGAAAACATCAGGATATAATATTGTCATGTTTTACTGGGCAATGCAAGACAAAATGATAAGCTGAACAATTTTCACCTTTAATCCATCTAAATATGTTTTGTTTTTAATTTGTTCATATTTTATCTTCCATTTATAAAACATTCAATTTTCTTAACATTTAGAAATAAGCTTTTTTTTTGGGTTTTTTTTTGTTGTTTTTTTTGTTTTTGTTTGCTTTTGATTCATGATCTGCTAGGAGAAATATTTTTACTTAAAATTTGAGATTTCACTGGCTTTTGATTGTTCAGAGAATTATGATCATTTCATCTTGCATACAGCAACACAATTCTCAGGGATCTACCTGAATCTTGTATTTTCAAAAATACTGTCTGATGAAATGGATAGCTTTCAAAATGAAATAATCTGTATGTGTCCCCATGACTATACTAATCCTAGAACAGAATACAAATGTTGGAAATGTGGGCAGTAAATAAAGTCGTCCACAAGTTTTTAAAGTGCGGCAGATGAACAGATTGATTTTAAGGTCTATTTAATGCCACACTGTTATCATAAGTAACAGCAAAGACAGATTCTTTTTAAAATTCCTTTTCACCTTTCAAAGATACCACATTAATTGATTCACTCAGACAAACTGCCAAAAGATCCAAATGACTTAAAGTCTTTATTGCCCCGATGAAGAGCCAAGCGGGCTCGAAAATTTGGCAGAGTACCAACAATATTCAATCTAAGTTCTTTGTATATGTTATTTGCTTTTTTTAATTGTTTGATTAGTTACCGGTTGGACAGTTGTATATATTTTTCGTAAAATGACTTAAAGTCTTATGATAAATACAAGTCACTGTGTTAGATCCAGGCTACTACTCAGCCCCAGCACTTACAAGTAAGGGTCATTTATATTTCTGTGATAGAAGATTGGAGTTGTTAAAAACATAGGGCCTATCACTGAAAGTAATATGTGCCCCCAAGCTTTAGTCAATAACAGAACTGGCTTCATTAGGTGTTCTGCTTCGCTATCGAGTGAATCAGCTAAACTTTCTATTCCTTCAGATTGAGAAAGAAATATTTGAATTTCCCAATAGCTTTTGAAAACAACAATGTGAATATGACGACAACATGTTTTCCCTAGTGTCCTTTCTAGGTCATAGTAGTAACAGTTGTTATTCTATTGCTGAAAACAAGATTTCAGGTTTATCCCTGAGCAAGATGCACATCTATAATCATTTTCTGTAATAACTGAAAAAGATGCAACTCTCTCCATCTTGTTTATAGGGAAGACACCATAACTGGCTGTGTTCTATTCAAGTGTATCTTCCCCTCATAATAACATATCTACAGCTGCCTTGATGCGAATTTAAAGACAACTTTTACATCAGAATGAGAGAGCTACATCTTGTGCAGTACCATCTATTCACATAACAACCAGCAACTGTTTCAGTCAGCCAGATTACCTCCCTTTGCTATGCTCATGAGATATGAGCAAACACTGAAGGCAAAGAAAAAAATATGACCTTTGCTCTTTTTGTTTGAAACATGCAAAACAAAACAAAAAAAAACAAAAAAACAAACAAAATTATGGTAAGAAAAAAAAGCATTTCATTTCATACTGATTTTTTTAAAGAATGTCCGTCATGTATACATGAAATACAAAGAACAAAAGTTTTTTTTTGTTTTTTCCTTTCTTTCTTTAAAATGTTTGCTTACACTTCATGAACATAAAAAAGGGAAGTAATTTTGCTGACAGAAACCATCACATAATCAGAGTGCACAAAGCTGAAATAGAAAAATGTTTTTCTTTCTAAATTTCTTTTTTTTCTAACAATGCAAAAAGAAAAGTGCACAAGCAGACTATCGTGAACATCAAAGAGATGCTGCAATTATAGCGGCTGAATCACGCTGCAGTGCCATAAATTTATCATGCAACATCTATTGTGATCTATGAAAACCATCCAACAAAAGGCATAACTAGTTCATGCACAGTCCAGTCTAAGAAGCCAGTCATTCTATTATCAAAACATTCCTAAATTACACAAAGCTGTGATTATTCACAAATACCGATACTTTGTAAGGAAAAATACTGTGACCAGTTTGCGGTATGCAGAAAAGTACAAACAAAGATAATAAACTAATACCACGCAAGCCTACATTTACACACACATAGAGCAAATGTATCGATTAATATGTCTACCATTAACAACCCCACTCTCTACGACACGTCACCATACAGACAGAAACCAATATCGATAAGCATTTGAGTGACAGACTAACACAAGTTTGGTTCTGGAAGTCCCAAGTGATGCCTAAAGACATTCAGCACTCAAATTTCACTCTTCACTTACAGTGATAACATCAACTTCACCAGGCTGATTGCAAACAATTGAGGGGGATCATCAAAACATGGAATCTCAAATTTTTGCATGTAAAGAAATGGACAATCCACAAGGGCAAAACTACAAACCTTTAACTTATATGTATCCTGGGGATATCAACTAGTTTGCTAACAGCCTCTAGTTTAACCCTAAACATGTCAAGGAACCAATTTAATCAAAAAATGGTTTATTACATTTGGCATTTTTCCCATGCAGAGAATGGAAAACTTTGCGCTAAGTGGCTGATTTCGTTAAACTGTTATTGTTACCCATCATAATGCATGGAAGCAATAACTTTGTTTTTCAACCACTAGTGTTAACTGTTATGTAGTATTTGATGTTTCCTATCTTATCTCTTCTCCTAAAGATCTTACATGAGAGATCAATTTCCTGTGGACGCCTTCTCTTTATGACCATCACAACTCCTAAGGGCTTTTGGTTTCACGCAAACCCCACAGATTTTGAAACCTTGTTAGTTTAGGTAAATGAACCATGCTATGACAAAACGCACATACACATGGCTAAACTACAGGGGAACTACATTGATTTACTGGACACAGATAAGGTTACAGTGAGCAAGAAGACAGAATAAATAGTCTGAATTCATGGCAATTAGATCTATGACCAGGGATGGACGAGGCATGGCCATGAAATTTACTGAAAACAACAACTAGGGACAGATTATATATAACTGTGGAGCTTGTCATTTACGGAGCAAACTCCATCTGACAAAAATCCAACTAAATCTGAACACACTGTAGCTCAACGACCTCACACAGTGCTGTGGAAAAGACACCGCTTTGTTCCACAAGGAATGTCATTCTATCTTAAATGCATGCCTAAAATAGGATGAAAAATAATCCCTTCAATGACAAAAACCATTCTAAAGGATAAAATTACATTCCCTGAGCTCAGAATATGCTCAGGTCAAACAAGATTAGGCTAAATGGGCACCTTACCTGTGTCAGAAGGATGTTGTCAAACAAGAGCTGGGTCGCCTTTTGATCTTTGGTGATGTCCGCGTTTGGATGCATGCCGAAAATCTCCGGCGAGGGATTGTGGGGCAGGTTACGGGTGTATTCTAGGTAACTATCATACTGTTGACAAACAAACCCATTGTCATATCACACCGAGTCATATCTATTCTCTATTTCTATAGCAGCATGCATCTTTGATTCATTAAGAAAAATTCAGGAAGCATGAAAAATACAGTCTTACAATACCTATGCTATAATATTTTGTATTTTTGCAAATTATTTCTTCCCTTCTAAACTTAGAAAATGTGAGGATGTTCAATATGTGCTATTATACATGCCCTTCTTGTATAATATAGATATGAAAATCTGTCACCAGGTGGACAACAAATTATGAACACATCCATTAAAATGTTATCCTATTTATTCAATCTTATCCACTTACTACAGCTTTTAAGAGCATGTATATAAAAAGGAGACAACCACCTCCAAAAGGTTGAAGGCATATAGAGAATATAACATAACGTAAATAAATCACCTTTCTCAGTTTTATTTCTTCCTTAAATTTCATCATGTTTTGTTAGCCACATATTCAGAGATTGTAAGAGATTCTGTCTGTGTCTAAACTTTCACCCATCCACAAATATTCCCAATCCCTCTCTCTCAAACAGACACTCTACACTACTAACATACACAAGGACATATGATGCATGTCACATTATTATTTGAAATAACCTGTTAAAAACTCTGGCCGGTGAAGAAAACATGTTATTAAAATTTTTGTTCACAAAATTACACACTCCTATTATCATTTTTTATTTGTTGCCTCGATGAAAAGCCAAGTGCACTAAAATAATTTAGCAATCAAAATAATACACCGGTTTTAATTGTATTAATTCTGGGTACTCATTATTAGTTCACTATGTTTCTTCGTATATTGAGTTTGTTTTTGGCTGATAGGCTATGCCATGTATTTCAAGATAGTCATAAGAACTACAGTGCCAGTGTAACCTGGCCATATCTTGTCACAACAGTCTCACATCCGCATCCATAATATACACATGGACAAACACACAGTCGCACTCACATCGCCATCAGGTGGGCTGTAGTACTGCTTGCTGTCGTCAAAGAAGTAGTCCTCCCTGTCGGTGAGTTCCGGCGTGTAGAACAGATTGAGGATGGTCAGCAACGTACGACGGTCCCAATCGTCTGTGACACGACCACCATAGTTGCACTCACCAGTGAGGTAACGCAGAGCATCAAACTGGACATCCTGGTCACAATTCATACATTTTTTTTGTCTTGAATAGATGTGAAATCTTTATGCCTACATTTACTATAGTTTTAAATTGCACTGCACAGCATCTTTGTAGCGAAAGAAAAGAACCAGGCCTAATGGCATAACCACAGCATCCCCAGAATAGTGAGAAAATCGTAACTATCATGACTGTAGACATGTTGTGACAGAAGGTTCTATGAGCTAAAAGCTCAATGGCAGACCTTCTTAATAGTAAGAATACAATAATCACGGCTATGATCACAGGAACTTCTCACAGACAGGAGTCAAGAAATGAACAGGTGATTGATGCGAGATAAACTGTGGGTGGGCAAGACTTTTGTAAAAGGTGCAGAAAATGATTATCACTGACATGCAATAAATCACAGTATGCATCCACAAAAAGTTACGGTTCAGCTAATTTAAAATTGCTCTTATCTAATAGTGACTTTCTCTACACTGCACCAAGATCTGTATAAGTAGTTCTGTCAGTTCACAAACTATGGCAAGAGATTTTACTCCTTATCAAAGAGTACAACAACTGTAAAACTCATGAAGGTATCTCTTACTTCATAATCATTGAGAAACATCTGCAGCTGCTGGACGCTAATACGCAGATCCGTCTCGTTGTACTCGTAGGGAATGTTCCAACCCAGGGGTCCGAACTTACGCCTCTCTTGTACAAGAGCATGGAAAAAGCATAGACCGTAGAGCAGCTTCTTGAATTTTGGCTGTGGGAGGAAGAAAAGAGAAAATGCATAAATTTGGGAGCAATAACAAAATCATTATCAAACAAAATTACAACAGCTCTGTTCTGCATTCACCTTTAACTAAGTCCTTACAAATACTTTGCAGAACATGGTTAAAAAAAAGTGTTTTTGTCATAGATAATAAAACTTAAATAAACAAAGAAAGATTATTCTCTTCTCTCACATTTCAAATGCTACAATCAATATCCCGGTTCCTCAGTGAAATCATATTACCACAAGCGTTTGTCATATTTGCAGTAATATGCATGATAAATCTCATCAAGAAGCATGTTTGCTTCAATCTACTTTATCTGTACTTTCTCTAAATTCAATCCTCAGACTAACGTCTAAGCCATTCATGAGGAATATATGCAATGATTAATAAGTCCGTGAGTTCATTTTATTCTGATATTATTTCCTCTGGTTTGCTATAACTTTTATCATCTGTCCCTACACGCAGATTCATAAGAAGGAAAAGCCTTGTGGTATCAAAATCACTTTCTTAAAACCCATGCCATGCTATTCCAAAGGAAAGAAAAGCCAAGTCTAGGATCATGTGAACAAAATAAAAACATCTACAAAGGATAACAGAGAAGGTGCAGATAAGTTATTGAACTAATCGATGAAGTGAGAAATTATGTATATCTTCTGAACAAAATTTGATTGGAAAAGTTGAGAGGAATGATTTTAGTTTTGTTCTCTTGAACAGGTTACATTTTATATTCATCTTTCAACCACCTGGAGACGGTTATCTCGTCTTGAGCAGTATACATTTTATATTTTATTTCTTGCAAATATAATCATCATTACATTTGTTCAATTAAGTATCTTGAAGGCGTTTACATCTGGTATGCTTGATGAGCAGCTACACGTACAAAGAATATTTTGAAGACATAATTATAGCAAGGACTGGGAAACACAGCATTTGCTTGGAGGGTATTGACATGAAAATGGATTTGGGGAAATCCCAGTTCTGGATGGTAAAAAATGCACTACATATGTTAGAAAAAAACAATATAAAATTTGTACAAGTAAGTCGCAATATAAGCTAGTAAAAAAAAAAATAGAATGACTAATGATAAATAAAACCGAAAAAACAAAGGAAGAATTATTGATAAATGAGATAATTAAAACCAAAATGGATAATTTTATAACCATGCTAAAAGAATGAGTGTGCTACAATATTCATTCTCCCCAAAATGTAATGGGTGTGGAACATGCAGTCATATTAATGTTACATCTTCTTATCTTCAACGGCTGTGAAAAGGAAGATAAATCAGAACTGTGTACTGTATGAATACTCTACATGCAAAACTTCAAAAATGACATTGGTTACTGGTTATTTTTAAAATCTCCAAATCCGTTTTGGTGGCCCTAACTCACTTGTAATTTATAAATACTAGAAAGAGTTTTCTCAAGTCAGTGACATAGTTCATTATGGTCTGCAAATTCCAAATGATCTATAACTGACTGCATGCCTGAGCAGCAGAGAATTACATGCTGGGTGGAAGGTTGGAAATTTTCTGGAGAAAAAGCTTACAAGCAGGTGAAGAATAAATAAAAACAGGATAAACAGAAATTGTCTAATGAGATGAATGAAATATAATGAAATCAGTGCTGGTATTATTTAGAAGAATTATGAAAAAAAAAAAAAGAGAACCAAAGATGAGTGTTAAGATGAAGATTACAGGTTTGCCAATTGCTAAAAATATCTACAAAAGAAAAACTTCATCAGAAAACATCCTTCTTTCATGATTAAATATTCTCAAATTACATCTTTTCATTTTATATCAGATGCAAAATTTGACAGATTAGAGCTAGAATGTGGGACGAAGCAGCAGATTTATGACATAGTTCTGAAATATCAATGATCTGACCCTGAACTAAATTATGTCAGGGGAGATCATTGTCGTTTCCTTTTTCGTTGGAGACAGCAGGACTGAGGGAAGGACTATGTGGACACTTTAAATATTACCATGCTCTTGATCTTTTAAAATCACACAAAGAAACTGTTTCAGATATATACAAAATTTTTCTATGAAATTCAAGCAGAGATAATTATGGCTGGGCAGAAAAATTGCAAGGAAAAACATTTTTTAACAAAGTTGTATATTTTGCATAAGTCTTCAAGTTTCAATAGTTGAAACCAAATTGTTGTAATTTCTGGGAAAAAGAGTTCTCTGGATCCTGTTTAATTTGCACACAAAGTTTAATAGTGAATTGCTAAAAATTCTTTGAGATAAGAGTATCATGTAAAAAATGTCACTTTCACAAAACATATACTTCTCTCAAAAAGGGAATGAGAAAAAAAAGTAAATGAGACGTGACACGGTGAAATCAGGCGGTTGTCAAACTAAGGCAACTAGAGAAATCATGTGTTTTTCAACAGTGATTGAATTTTTAATGCTTTTTTTTTTTCTTCACAGAGCCTTTTTATATCAATTTAATAATACATTTCAGAGTTAAATTTGCTGAAATAGATTGAGTAAAAGCCCAAAAATTGTATTTTATTGGCATAGCATAATAAAAATGAATAAGGATTAACAAAAGTGATCGGCCATTTTCTCAATAAGTTCAGCTGCAGCAACAGATCAGTGCCATCATCTTTAATTGCCAATATCTTGATTTCTACTTAAAGCAAAAATGTTTTCACGCACAGAAAGGGAAATGACTAATCTTCACAGTGATATCCATAACTCCATATGCTCAAAATTTGACGAGAGCCTGATTTCATCGCGTCGCATCTCAAATGATTAAAATCCCCAAGGAAATTTATTAGTAAGCAAGGGAAGAAGAGGATGCATGGTAAGAAATTAAAGTACAAAAATTACCGCATTCTGTTGAAAGGAAAAGACAGTAAATTATTATTGACACATTGTTATTCTGAGTTCAAAGAAATCACACAGAAATGTTTGTTTCTCATTTTGTTGACCAAAACACACATTCCAGAATGATGCAACACATAACATTTAAAATATGACCCACATATTTAGAAATTATTGTTAAATTTGAAAGAGAACTGAGAATCTGAAGGTGACAACACTGAAATAGATGCAAGACACGTTTGAGGGAAGGAATCAATCATGAGGTGGAAAGGTTATTTTGTAGAAGCTAACAGAACCTTATACATGTATTTTGAAATGAAGGAAGCAAATATCTTGTGAACATTAATAGAATCTCACAATTTTCAAATAAATGGAAAAAATCCTTTGCACGCACAATGAAACCGATGGTTATGCTGTGTAGTCTCTGTTTTATCAATTCTTTGACTGGCTTTACAGAAAGGCTGAGTAATATTGTAACCGAAAACAGCAATTGTACTGTGAAAACTTATAAAAACCTGGCTACAGTGATAATGATCTCCAATAAAATAGTCATGACAAAAAAAAAAACAAAAAAAACCCACACCAACTCTTTCTCAGGAGCACCTGTGATGTGGCCCTATGGATCTATTAAGTATTGTAAACACCTACACTTCACCATGAAACTAAATAAAACAAACAAAAAACTGATTCCTTGTTTAAAGTAGCCACACATTCACCAGAAAGTTTACGAACACTCAACAAAGATATTAGCATTTTATAAGACACACACAAACGGGTACAAAAAAAAGCATTTCTTCAGGACACCAAAGAGTACTTGCTTATACTATTATCACATTGCAAATTAAAACAAAAAAATTTTTCTTAAGTGAATCAGCAAATCATCTATAAACTTACAAGATTTCATTAATATCCTATACAAAATAATAAACATAGATTCTCCCTAAAATGAGCATGAGACTCATCTATGGGAGACATTTTACTGACGATTATTATATGTCAGACACACACACACACATATGCCCACATGCATGCACGCATGCCCGCACGTACACACACATATACACAAACACACACAATAGAAGAAATAAAAAACAAGGAGTGTACGAAAAAAGAAAAGAATGTTCTTTCTTATTGAGGATAGGATTTATCAGTAAGAAATTTACTGTGACTCCAGAAAGTAAGCTTTTTCATATCAGCCTATGATCAAAATTCAGTTAGAGAACAGGATCCTCACACAACACAGAGTTTTATTCACACAAAACCACACAAAATATCTTAAGGGCAAAATATCCAGTATCAGCATAACTTACA
>JBCEWB010102565.1:0-12079 GCA_039654565.1 Peronia peronii | reverse complement strand
TATATCAGTAAATGTCAAAGGAACGATCTGCTCGTTATTTTTCTTTGCATGTAAAGTTCTATCTACTGAAAGACAAGATATTCCTCTTGTACTGCCAGTTAGGGCTAAAGTTAGTGAAATGCCATTTCTGAAGACGACGAAATACATGTATCATTATAGTACCTCATAAGAAGAAAAAAAAAGAAAGAAAAAACTCGCAGTACAGAAGTCTCTTATGATATTTTTATGTTCAGAGTCAAAATTATTGCTTCTATCCTCCCTCCTCAAACCACAACCGACAACTTCTCAGCAAAAACTATAGAGCATATCATTTAAATATTTTATGACATTTATCTGTTCCAACCGTTTAATATGAAGAGGCAGGTTTGGGACGTCTAACTTCTACTTGTCTTTTAGATTGCAGGCTTGATCTTTTGTTTTTGTTTTTGTTTTTCGTGTTTTACCTAAAAGGAAGTCGGTAGGACTCTCATTTCTACATGTAGGGCAACAAGGATTTCTCTTTCTACCCGTCTCAAAAGCGGACTTTTATAATAAAGGGCTACATGTACTTGTAGGAAGAAGTACATGGAGATTGGCTCTGCAATCTTCCAAGTAATAATGAGAAATTAAACTTAGGCTCTCAATTTTCTCGACTTCTTTCATTTAATAATATACTACATGCAATGATATGTTATCATCTAGATCTGATGCTCAGGCGATTGCTGGACTTCGGAGTTTACTAAATGACTTCATACATGTATAGCCAAAACCGTGCATTGCACTTATAATGTGTTCCCCCAGAAGATGGTTACTCTCACACTCTTCAGATAAAAAGTAGCCCATGAACCTAACTCTGCTTACGCAGTCCGTTCTCGAGAAAATGTCATCATTTCAATCTATAAGGTAGTCGTCGGCTTAAAACCTATGCGACTTACGACCTGTCGACTTTACGACCATCTGGTCGGCAGGCACCACTCTTGTTTTTTCACGCCTGTATTTTATATTTTTGTATGTTTAGCACATAATAAATGATCTGAACTGTAGTGTGCAGTGTTTGACTTAAACTCCTAAAATAAAAATTTTTAAGAAAGTTAAAAAATGCCTAAAGCTCGAAGATGAAATAATGAACTGAGAAAATGTTGATAAAATATGACTTTATGGTGATCACAGTATCATTACACAGCATAATATACTTACGGTAATTTAACATAGACCGATACGACCAGATGGATTTAGGACCAGTCAGTCGTAACCAAACGCGGTCGTAAGTCGACGACTACAAGTACATAATTATAAGAAACTGATCTTCCTTCACATCATCGTTCGAACATTTTTTTCTTCAAGAAATTCTTTGCTTCTCTTTCTTTTGTGGATGGCATTCTATACGGCATTCTATATGTGGTGATGCTTTTATCTGGATTTGTGTTTCTGAAAAGGGTTGTTGGACCGAGGAGATGTTTTCCTGATAGAATCCAACAGCAACATTAATTCATAAAAAAATAAATACATCAAGTAAATTAAATAAATAAGTAAATAAATGAGCAACAAATAAATACATAAATAAATAGATAAAGAAATAAATAATAATATGAACAAAATAAAATAAATGAATAAGCAAATAAATTAAATAATTTAATATATAATCATTAAAAAATAAAAAAAATAAAACAGAATAAAGAGAGAAAGGAATGAAAGAAAGGATATAAGAGAAAGTAAGAAAAATGTAAGTATTGAATGGTTCATAACTTTGACATAATCTTTATTTGCCATTATCATGTAGTTCTCTATGTCAATACTGAAGTTATGACACTGACAGAAATGAACACTTCATGTAGGACAGTTAAGTGATCCGGACAGTGAACAAAGCAGCAGTTAATGGCAATAGATCTCTTTTCAGCCTGTTCCATCTCTCTCTGTCTCCACCCCCCCCCCCTTTCCTGGTCCCTTTTTTCCACTTCTCTGACGCTCTGAATCTGAAGCCAACCATTCAAAAATTGCAATTGTGAATCCCTGAACCAGGTACACCAATGAATACAACGAGGAACAGTGAAAGAAAGAAGCTCAATACATAACGAATCAAGAATAGCAGAGCATGGATGGAAACTAGAGTGGAAGCCATAGGAGTCAGTGACTCTTTCTACGAGTGAGCTCTCTGAAGTTAATTTAAATTTATATGCCAATCTAGTGATTAAAAGTAATTCTTACATTGATCTCTTTCAAAGCATCATGGATTCGGTCGAAAACAATGAGAAAAAACAACGCCACCAGTCGACAGTGGTTACGGAAGAAAATTCTTCCAGCGAGCAGCCTCAATCTCCTAAACGTAAAGCGAAGGAGGATCTTCTGTTTAAAGTGGACGACATTCCGCCGTGGTATCTTTGCATTGTCCTCGGACTACAGGTAAAGTTGCGATGAATAGTATTCAGGGATGAACTGTAATAACGTTGTTGTTAATGTTTATCATTAAGCGCAGTTTGTATGCTTCTTCCTGTATTCATTTCCTTCTCTCTTCCCTTCTTCATTCTTCTTCCTTGCTTTTTTGTAAATTCTTCTTTTCTTACCTTTGGTAATTTTTTCTTCCTCCTTCCTCTGTTTCCTTTAGCTTCAATTCCACTTTGTCTTCTTAAAGCATTAGATAAAATGAGATAAGGGGGTGAAGGGGGAGGGGCGGGGCACCTGAAAACTTTTTATTTGCCTTTGGCCTTAGGCATATGTAATCAGCATGTTTGTCTAATTCAGAAAATGTCATTGGAAATGAGCTAGCTTGTCTGGTTGCCATGGGAACGACTAGCATTTTGGATTTTTCCCTGTTTGTCAAAATCTATCTCCTCCGTCACTACCATACCAAATCGTTTCAAACTTTGCATGTCATTTTCAACATCTAAAATCTAAAAAATGACATAAGGAAATTTGAGATTTTTTGATAATTTTCTTTTCTTTTCTTTCTTTTTTTTTGTTGAATTTTTGAAATGCAGTATGTGAAATATGTACAAAATTGGTATTTTCATTCACTTTTTTTTCACAAAAAGTAAATGGGATACAAAACATTCCTGTGTCATTTTAAAAAAATTATATTAGGGACAGTATGTACACGAAGTATGATGAAAATATGTTGGTAATTTTTGGAGGAGGTAGAATAATAAGGCAAACAACAACAACAACAACAACAACAACAACAACAACAACAACAACAACAACAACAACAACAACAACAACAACAGCAACAACAAAGTGTTACTTAAAAAAAAATTAAAAAAAAAAAACAAGAACAACAACACAAAACAAACAAATAAGAAAAAAAAAAAAACCGAAATCTGTTGACTATAGAACACACTGAAAAACTCTCAGTATGCACAACACTCTACAGTTTCGCAGAGAGGACATCGAAGTAGTCATAGGTCATGAAATGTGAAGCTCCTCTATATATGATGCTTCCTGGAGGGCTTGTTCTTGGTTCTCAAATGTGGCCATGGCACCTGCATTTGCTATTTGATAAGCTAATATACTCCTATAGAGTCATTTTCTTTCTTTCACTTCATCGAATCTAAATGAATAAACTATCCAACCAAAATAAAAGGATTGTTTTTTTTTGCGAGTTGAAATCTTCACAAGACATTTGTTGCAATCAGCAGTTTGTTGCTGCTATGAACAGGGGCAAAAAAAAAAAGAAAAAAAAAGAAAAAAAAAGAAAAAGAAGTTGGCAATACCATCTTCTCTCTCAATTTGATAGGGAATTTTCCTGAATTTTGGCTACTCTCCCTTCCATAATAAATTCTGCAATAAATCTTTGTTTTGGTCATAGGAACATTCTAGACCTATAATCCTGTTCAGAAATAATTCCTCTTCTCAAAACACACACACACATACCCGCGGGCGCACACACATACAAACATATACACACGCGCGCACACGCAAACACGAACACACACAAAACGAAAATAGACATTTGTCCCGAAACTGGCCAATCTAGATGTCCCCCCTCCTTTTATTTGTCCCTATTTATCGGGTCTGGAAGATTGAAAAACAATGGATGACGGTCCAAGATTCAGACAAGTAGATGATTTTTTTTTACAGCTTTCTCTGGGATCAACAATGAGCACTGAGACCTTATATGTATGGATTCTTATTTGTATGGCATTTATAGATAGCAAGTATGAGTATGTTTGTTTTACTCCTCCATAATGAGCCTGTTGCTTACTTCAGGGGTTCACAATTGGTTTTCCGTGTTAACGTTTACCTTTGCTAGTTTTCACTCGATTGGAATCCATGCTTCTACAACGTAAGGCAACAGACAAAGTTTATTTTTCTTTTTAAACAGTAACTGCCAGTTTTGATATTGTTTTAAGCTCAAATTAAAACGAAAGACTGTGTGCAATAATAATTTCTCTTCATTTTGGTACGGACATCTCCTAGGTAAGAAATAATCGTTTACCAAACAAGCACAATCTATGAGGACATATCTCTCAAAGTTACTCGTAAACATGAATAATTTTACATTCTTGGCGTTATCACTGTTCTCAACATTATATTTATGGACTGAATGAAAAAGGGACAGAAAGAAGGGAGGAAGAAAGAAAATGAGGAAGAAGGAAAGAAGAGGGATAGAAGGAATGTTGGTAGGGAGGAAAAAAAGACAAGGTGAAGGAAGGGTGATTTTTGTTTCTTGTTATTCTTCTTGTTTTTCGTTCAACATTGCAGCAGTTCCTGACAATGTTTGGTGGGACTGTTACCTATCCGCTCATCATTGAAAGACCGATCTGTATGGAAGGCGACGATGTGGGTCAAGGGGAGCTTATCAGCACTGTCGTCTTCATCTCCGGACTGTCTACCATATTGCAGTCTACATTGGGTGTTAGGTGAATTAATGTTACTCTAGAGGTTTCCGCTGAAAGGCTGGGTACATTATCATAGCTCCAGTGGTTACACATGTCTTTATAGCTATAATTATAAATAAACAATATATGCTTTAGAAACTAAGGTGTTGTTCCGGGACAAGAGTGAAAAAAAAAAAAAAACTTGCAAGAAAAAGGGATGAGAGATGTTTAGGAATTATATACTAAATGATTTATTTTCATGATCATTTTATGCATTGTTAACTATGAGATATCTTGCCAATCTTTTTAGTTTCCTACAAATATAACAATAATGACGACCACGGTAAACAACAGGAATAATCTATATAGCAATACAACAACTGTGGTATTAACAACATCAACAACCTAAACCATGTTTTCCTAAACCTGCTGATGAAGCAATAATATCTTGAAAGCGATATTTTGGTAAATTGTATGTAGAATTTGTTTTTACGGCTAGCTGAACTAGCCTACTAGATGTAGGGAAAAGCAGTTTCCAAAATTCTCATTAATGGAAAGCCCATTGCGTTCTTCTGCAACGTTTTGCACGAAGTTTAGTTTTCACGAAGTCTTTATTAAATGCAGCAGAGGGCCAGTGATACAGTGGTAGCCTTACATGTAGAGTCATTGTGATATTATTCATTATTGGTTTTGCTCCGTCATCCAAAACACAAAATTCGGAGCTCAAAATGACATGAAGTGAAAACATGTACTTGCACTTGGAGGAAGAAAAAGAAAAATGTGTTGACAGCTAGCCCCCCGTATCATCATAAAATTCGCTTGACTGGAACTCTGCTGTTTTGCTTTTATTTGTTGACAAGATATATGAACATGGCGGAACGACACAGTTGTGAGGACAAAAGATGAATTTGCAGGAGAAGACGTGAGGAGAGAGGGCGCGAGGCGTATCTGTTAGGTGTTAAATGAAAGTAACCCCCACCCAAACACCATGTGAACAGTGACGACAACAGCAGAGATACAACGATATTAATAATAACAAAGTGATAAATAACCTTTATCTTAAAACTAAAATTAACCTATAATTTTCAGCTTGAATACTGTTCGAAATTTGGCAGCTATGTTATCTTACCTTTGACTAGATTTAAAGTACTCATGATTATATGAAGGTCTCGTTTCTTTCGTTTTCATTTGGGATACTTGATGTAGCCACCTTTTATTTCCTTTTTTAGTGATAGAATAATAATAATGAGGAATATAATAACTGAGCTATTGACTTTATAACGAGTAGTGTAAGCTGTTACCTATGTTGCTACTTACATGTATAAAGGCATTTTCGCTACAAACGTTTGGTTGATTGAAGGTGATCATTTCTCGAAAGATGCCATTGTAAAGACCCCAATTAAAAAATGTATGTCAGCCCCAATCTTCAGATGCATTGTTTTTCATCGATTCCAATTATTCTAAAAGCAAGTTTGGGGAAATGACAGTTGAATATTTTTATGATGAAAATATGTGTTCTATTACACGACTATGTATAATTATGTTCGTACGAATTATTATGGACTTAAATTTTAACAAGGTTTTGAAAATCCAAAGATACCTATATCAGTTATTTAAAGGAGTTTGTTCCGAGTGTATCACTTAGTTGAATGATGAATCATACTGTTAGCTGTAAAGTAGTTTTCGTTTAGTTGCAATCACTATTTCTGTCGCATTGTCATGAACCTTGAACCATATAGATCTAACCAAAATAGTCCTGGAGATCTTTGCAATATGAGAGTTTATTTTATTTGATCTTATCCAAATTCAGGCTTCCTATCATCCAAAGTATAAGTGCAACTTTTCTCACACCTCTATTTGTATTGATGACTCTTTACGAGGACAGATGCCCTTTCCTAGGCCAGCCAGGTAAATGGGAAATTTTTCATTTAAATGTTAAATATCTATCTACAAATAGCATAACTGATCATCGAACTCGAAAAACGTCACATCATCATTTTATGTTAAGGTTCTGGGGAGAACTATGATGACCATCCAGACCTGAGAGCGAAACATTAATTTGTATAATTTTAAGAACAATAATAGTCATTCAATTCTGAGAACGGAACATATTTCTTCCTTTTCCATTGAAAGGGCATTTTAAGAAGTAATCACAAAATGTGGCATCATTTGATAGTTTTAGTGCAACTTTTAATGAACAATAAGGATGATCATCAACATGGTGGCATTAACGTTAATTAATAGCTAATGATTCTTCTCGCCCATATTAATGTCATTTTGGAAGGGAAGAAAGACTAGTATGAGTAAACATCACCCTCTCCATCTGTTTACTCTTAAAAAGAGGACATCCTCCATGAGGAAATTGTGTAGCAATGAATTAAAAAAAAAAGTCGAGGAAATCATAAGATGAAGTTGACAAAGATTTATGAATGGCCGCACATACTGTGGTTGTCATGCATGGGCAATAGCCAAATATTTAATGAACTTTCTATATTTACATGTGCATAAAGTGGGTGTTGATTGTTAATTCAAGACGTAACCTACTGAGTGATCTCATAAAACTTGCACAGAAATCTGCCAGTCATATTTTGTTGTTTCGATATGCTGATAAACAAAATGAACATTTCTGTCACACCACAGGCAACAATACGTCGCTGATAGCAAAGGGATCTGAAGAACACAGGGCAATATGGCAGAAAAATATGTGTTTGGTACGTCAGCTGTGCTTCTTCCACAGTGTGTCCTAAACGCTCTGCTGGGATATTCAACTCTATTGGAATTGGGCGGCAAAAAAAAAAAAAAAAAACCAAAACAAAATAAAAAAGCACAGTCATAAAAGGAAACTGTGACTTTGTCTGTCTGTCTGTCTGTCTGTCTGTCTTTCTGTCTGTCTGAAAGCTTCCTTCCACTAATACTGAATCATTGGGCAATAAGTACGACCATACGACGAACCTGTGTCTCTCTCCTCATTCTCTGCCCCCCCCCCCCTCTCTCTCTCTCTTTAATTACTGTCACTTTTACTTTCTGAAAGTTTGGTAGCCCACAGTATGATTAATCGAGTATAATAGATTCCAATTCTTCCATTCATTCATAGATGTCATCTTAAATCGTTTCATCTATAATATTATAGTAGTGGTTACACATTAATTAAATATAGTTACCTTACTCCTAGTGTGAGGACGAAAATAAAATAATATAACGTGTTGCCTGCGACAGCTTTATGAAAATTATATTCATTAGAAAGGCATGAAAAGCACTAGAAATCAATATTTTGCATACTATTATTTTCTCATCAGGGATTTTGTGATCAAACTGGCGGGCATATTATGGAAAAAGATGAGAGTTATGGAAATAATTTACATGAATTATTTTACCTTCAGTTATGGTAGTTAATTATGATCTGATATTTTAAATTATTTACTTCACGAAAGAATATATATTTATTCAGCTAAAAAGCTGCTGATCATATGCTGCAAATATACTGCGAATCTTCCACTAGTTGGTTGATTTGAGATAAAAGGTTTTTTAATGGGGGCTGAATATCATATATTGTACATTCATTCCGAATAGATATCAAAATATTGTGTTATGATACTATACATTTGTTAATGAGCCAAAGAAAGAAATCTTGTTACTAAAATGATGTTGATAAAAATTAAATATTTGATTTGACTTTATGAAAAAATAAAGTATGTATACAAGAATAAAACATTCATGTTTGCTGCTGATTTACTTTAAATGTTAGCAATATTGTAATATTTTTTCTTTGACAAAGTATAACCTGTCCTTTTCACTCTCAAAAATCTTGTCACAATTTTATTTCATTGACATGTCTCTGCATCAGTTACAAGGATGTCTAATGGTTGCATCCATGTTGCCCATAGTTATGGGCTTCAGTGGCATTGTGGGTCTGGTGATGAGGTTCGTTGGACCCCTCACTGTTGCTCCCACCATCTGCCTCATTGGCCTATCCTTATTCAACGTGGCCACAGACTACGGGTCTCCTCAATGGTACATCTGTTTTATGTAAGTTTTCTTTGTTTCATTTCTTTCTCCTTGTCATGTCGAGGATATATAAGATATATAAGAGACATATTATTATGTAGACAAACAGATTAAAAAGTTTGAGGTTATTCCCTCGAGAATTCCTTCACATTTTACATAGTGTTAATGCGGGATGGGTCAAAAGACCAGTCTCTAACAACAATAGTCTTTATATTTTGTTCAAATAACTCACATTTCTCCTAAGAGGACTCATAACTAGAGGACACATTCTAGTTTTATTTTAAACTATCCAGATTTCACCACTCTTGCTTTGATTCAAGCATTATTGACATTTTTATAGTCTTAAATCGATGAATGTTTCAGAAAATCTTGCCCTATTCCATCTTCAAATCTAATATAGGAAATGCGTTCAAATAGTACACAATTCTCCACTGAAATAACGTGCATGGCTCAAATCCCAAGTGCTTATTTTTAATATGCACTTGAAAGGAATAACTTTACTTCTTACGAATTCCACCCTCAAGTCTAATATAAGAAGTCATTTAAAGCGATGCAAAACTTTTCCGAGCATTATGCAGGTCCCTAATGTATATCCCAAACGTAAATCATTGTTTTAGTATTTACCACAAGTAAGATATCTTTCCACAGGACCATCTTCCTCATCACCTTGTTCTCCCAGTATTTACGTAAGATTGGCATTCCCGTCCCATGGATGAAAGAAAAACTAATGATATTCGAACTGTTTCCGGTAAGTATTGATAAGTCATTTTTTGTTCTCACTCTGATGAAGACGTTGTAAGAAGTATCTCTTTTTATAGTTTCCTTGTTTATTTTGCTTTATATAATATTGTGTCATTATGCTCTACTGGGTATGAATAACATATTTTCCACTGAATAATGTACTTGGCTCAAATTTAAATGCTAATTGTTTGTATTTTATAGTCACTTCAAATAAGGAATCTCACTTCTTATAAATTCCATGCTTTCAGAAGTAATGCTGAGTTGCTATGGTATTGCGGATTTGTACAAGACGTATAATTATGCGTCTTCTTGCAAACCTCATTAAGAGATAATTGCTGCTTATAAAATTTGTTCTTTTGTTGTTGTATAGACCTTAGAAATCGTCTCTCTAAAGTTTATCACTTATATAGATGAGAAAACTGTTAAAAAATACTTGAAATAAATAACAATAGATAACTCATTACTTTTTCATGGTGTTCTTCGTACGTTGAAAGCATCGGGATAAGATTAATCTAAAATGAGACTAGCAAAAAACTTCTTTAATATTGTATAATGTATAATATGTATGTGTAGGCATAAAATATGTCTCCAGATTCTGTTGGCTATTGCGGTATCTTGGATCATTTGTGTGATACTGACTGAAACAGGTGCGTTGCCTGAGGAAGGGTGGGGCTCTCAGGCCAGGACTGACACCAGGATCTCAGTGCTTCGAAAGTCTGATTGGTTCAGATTCCCATATCCAGGTTTTTACCAAATCCAGTGTTTATGTGATTTCATCTAATTGACACCAAACTGAAACAAGAGCATGACCAAGTTTATTTGACTGCCTTAGCTTTCTTTAGTTGAACTATTTGTGCGAGTAGCCTACATGAAGCCATTATTAACAGCATATCTGAATCCGCCTAGGGTGAATTTAGGGGCTGCAGATGAAGGAACCATTTGAACCTCGATATTTATCCAGGACAGCAGTGTAAAACATCTAAAAATGATACCATATCAAGTGAACCTTAGTTCTTCAAAAAGAAGAGTTCTGATTGAGATAACACTCATTAAATCTTATTCACATCAAGGAAGTCTGTCAATCTATAGCCCGCTCTCTGAATTTTTTTTTGCAAAACCTACCAAAAGGCCCACGATTTTTAAAGGATTAGAATTACGTTTTTAAAATATTCTTTCATTTTTTTAAAACCATACGTAAGAACAAAAAATGGGTTTGATAATTGTGCCTCCATATATTTGTTTTGAATTGACTATCATTTTATAAGCCTAGTTGGCACTATTGGAATCTAATCCCGTCGGGATGTGTTGTTTTCAAATATTCATACTTCGCTGTGACTCACGAGTCGCGTAAGCCATGCATGAAAAGAATGACAATTTCCCTACAATCTTTGTGCCATTATTCAGTGTACATCCTAATAGGTACAGTGTTTTCTTTTACCCTGTGTATGAAATAACTGTTAGGCATCACAGCTATATCATGTATTTTTGTACCGACATATAATGGAAGGGTCCATCATACATAATAGCTGACATTCTAAGCTTATTTCATGACTTGCTGATCATTCTACTCTATGGTTCAACAAAGAGCTGCAGAGAAAGCTGCCAAAACGAAATTATATATGGAGCCTTTTTCAATAGCTTAATATGGCAGGGTTTGAATATAACGTAGAAGTAGAGACAGCCCCCTCCCTTGAGCTAATTACAGTCGCATCATTACGCACTGGCTTGTTGAGCAGTTGATCACCTTATTGAACCGAAAAATCTTTTACTCCTACATGCGAATTTTTATTTCAAAATATCGCATAACTAGCACGTAATTTAAAAAAGATCATTTATTTTTCAGTTTTAACACTTTCAAAGATTTATGGCCAAAGATCTCTTCATTTATTACACGACTATGTTTTTGCTTCTTTTTATTTTGTCTGTAACTTTTGTTTGTTTGTTTATTTGTTTGTTTTTGCTTAAATTTTGCATCTCACTAATGCTCACTAAATGTATGCCAGTGGCAGGGAAGAGAAATGCTTGTACCCTCCAGACGTCCAAATGCGTTTTATTGTTGAATGAATAATATAATTATTCATTCTGAAGAGCACTTGAAAACAATAATATAATAACATAATTATTTTTTAAAATGTTTTGAATAACTGAAAGCTATTCTTTGAAAACTATCATAACATTACATTTGTTGATATGTTTATTTCGATATCTGTTTTTTGAGCCAAAAAAAAAAAAAAGCAAACGGTCAAGGGGAGATAACACGGTTTCATGTGGTCCAGGTGTGTCAAACGGAAGTCTCCGCTAGGACCGCCTGAGATAATTTGAGTATATCGGCGGGCAGCACCAATAGAACGAGACAAAAACTATACTATAATCAAATAATATTCATTGCATCTGTATTATATAGCTGCAATGTTTTAGCATTCACGAAAACAAAGTAATAAACTAAGTTGAGGGGAGGAGGAAACAGATACTTGCAGGTTGAACCCCCGCCCCCCCCCCCCCCCCCCCCCCCCCAACCACCTCAAAACAAACAAAGCAGG
>JBCEWB010102555.1:0-12080 GCA_039654565.1 Peronia peronii | reverse complement strand
CAGAGCTTCGCGAGCCAAAACACCAGGTCACAGCCTCGCGTCACCCACCGAACACCCCTCTACCCGCCGAAGTCCGGTCGGACACCCCGCGTGACGTACTGTAATGATGTTATTGGACTCCGAAGGACGAAGATCGTCTATAGTGCGCCGAATGTATGAAGCTGGCGGGCCGGACACGCGGCGAGAAGTAGTCGGTCAACTTGTCGAACTGATCCGGACGCTTCCAGTCCCGACCTCGCCGCCCAGCTATCGAAGGAGCGGCGCCAATACCGCTCTTGGCTTCTTAGACGCTGCTCTCAGCCAGACACACATTCGTCGAATGAGTGAGCACGTTGAGCTGGTCGACCGCGCTCATATGTCGCGTCGAGTCATTCTCGACATCGATCTCCGCGCGCTGACGCCCACACAGCGCCGCGCTGCGGAGCGGTACGAGACTCTTTCAATACAAGACGGTTCGGCCAGAGACCCGTCGACACAACATGGAGGCCGCCTCTGGATTCCAGTCGTCCGGATTGACCGCAGCGTAGTAGCTCCTATCGAGATCACCGACACCGATGGCCGTCAGGTTCCGCGGGTCACCCAGCCCGAAATGATCGACCTGATGAATGCGGGTGTGTACCGGCTCACGCAACTCGCGTTGGAGGACGAGCTCAGGCGCCGAGGAGACGACCAAGTGCTCGAAGACGCTCTCCACTGGACGAATCAACCGCGATGGCTCCTCGAGACATCCATCGCACGACTTATTACTGACGGCCTGCGCAAGCGCGCCGCAGACGACGAAGCTACGGACGAGCCATGGGACCGCGCAAGAGTCCGAAATGCAGCAGCCCACGTTCTCGATCGCATCTCTACTTCGGATCAGGCCGCGAGGCTACTCGACACGATCGGCCTACTAGCAGGTTCGTACATCGTCGCAGGAGGCGTGGATCGGAACCAAGAGCGGCACCGACTGAGCTACGATCTCCCACGCCTTCCAGCGATTCAGGGAAGCACCATAAACTCACCCACTCGGCGAACTCTTCGCGCCTTGTCCCCCTACCACACTGAGTTCTACGTCTCCTACAGTCGCCTGCTATCCCCTAGTCTAGGCTCGTATCACCTGACCGTATCGGCTGAAGCCGACGTCAACATTCGCGAGTCATGCCTGACCGTTTCAGCGGACCAGTCTGTGTCCTCCGTTCTGGCCGAGGATTTAGATTTCATCGCATCCTCACAGGACTATCGACCTGACCGACTGCGAGAGGGACCCGGACTTATCAAGCTGTACGAGTACGAGCTACAGAAATGTATGGCGAGACTTTCCGAACTGTTTCGCCGCCGGCAGCGGGATGCACGCCGCTTAGCTGCCACGACGCCGCGTCGTTCGTCGACTGTCTGGTACCAGGGTCGGCCTGCGATAAGGAGCGACATGAGTTCCATCGCAGACCTAGCTTCTCGATTCGAATCGGACGAACTCACGAAACTCGTAAACGACGGGTCGGGTGGTGACGCCGAGATGACCGCCCAGGAAGTCGCACGACTGACGCGAGTGGTGGGGTCTTTGGAGCTGGGTAGCGAGCTGGCAATCGACGACGACCCAAGAGAGAACGCCGCCCACTTCTACTGGAGGAAAGACTTGCCGCTGACATCCCCCGGTGCGGCCGTGGATTCGTTGCGCGCCAGGGTGACCCTTGCCCTGTCAGACGATAGCCCCTCGCTAATGGCGGTAGTCTTCTGGCGAGTTCTGCTCTTGTTAGTAGTAGTCTGGGGAGTCGGGGCTTTCACATTCGACCACCTGACCTGGTGGACACTTACGACTGCGTCCGCGCCTGCATCCAATAGCGGACAAGGTCTGCAAAGCGATGCAATCATCGCCGTGATCCTTCTTGTGCCGGGCCTACTAACCGCGCGGCTTGAAACGCCGAGTCGCAAGCTTCTTCTTGGGCAACTCCGATTTCTTGCGCTAACGGTGGCGTATTCCGGAGTTGGCGTCACTACACTGCTGTCAGTCGCAGTGGCGGCGGAAGACCCACACGACGGCCGATTACGCGTCTGGTTTACTGCCGCGTTCGCTCTGCTCGCTGGCCTTCTCTTGACGGCAACGTGCCACAGAGTCTTTAGTTGGTACGCATCGGGGAAGATGCGGCTTGCTCGCCTACAGGCTCCAGCATGGGCTCTGTCTTGGAACGCAATGAACCCGCACGAGCACACATACGACGCAGTATTTGAATCCCTAGCTTACGCTGATGAACGACGCTCGGGGCGGTCGCAGTGAGCGCCCATCAGTCGGCAAACTTCCTGGTCCGGAACGCCGCCCTTGCCCTCGCCGGAGGCGGAAACGCGGTTGGCGGGATTTTCGGCTTCTACCCTCATGCGGCTTGGTCAGCGGCAGAGTTGGTCGACTCAACGGCTCAAGAGATACTAGCTCTCAGCGCAGCATTAGAAGCTGATGTCGTGCCGCAGTGGAGTCAAATCTCGTACTCTGCAGCCCATGGCGTTGGCGCATTCGCTGCAACGTCGCGCATTCGGAACCCACTGCTCCCTGTCGGGGATTCACCCATTTCAGTCAACGCCGATGCGACTACTAACCGGGACGCTTCGCTCGTACTGGCACCGGCCAACCCATCTTTCCTCTACGGCGATGCTAGTTACGTTGAATGCTATCTTCACCTGCCTGGCGTGAGCCGAGTAACGCCCAGGGTATCGCGGCTACTCCTCGGTGTTGCTTCTGAGGTTGCCCGCCTGGCAAGCGCTAGCGATGCTCCGCTGCTCTTCATGCAAACCCCAGCGAGCGCGCCCAGGCGCACCAGACATAACCGATCTGTCAACGAGGTCGTTGACGCAACGCTTCGGTTCAAGGTGCGTCAGTCTCAGAATGCCGGCATCCGCTTTGCGGCCGCAATCCCCGAGCGAAGTGCAGAGGCGAGAATGCGATTTCGGTCGGCCCTCGCGGCGTTGGCGACCGAACATCACCTCGGCTTCTATATCTCAGACCGACGTCACAGTCGGCGCGGAGGTGACTGGTTTGAGGTTGTGATTCCGTCTCCCGCCGACTTTCGGCGGGATGACGATAGCGATGATCCAATCGAGGCGTACATGTCCACCGCAATCAGTATTGTCGGACCTGCTCAGGTCGGTACGTCATCACAGCTTCTTTCCTATTTAGAGTGGATCGGGGTAGGTGTTCGCTCGCTCACGAAGGTCGTGCTTGAGGATCAATCCGTGCTCCAGCTTGTAGTGGATGGACTTGAGCATTTGGCATCCGACTCGCCATTGACGGTCAATGAGTGGCGCGAGTCGAATAGCGAAGCGCGCTCGACCCCAGAGTCCGCGCCACCTGATCTGGGCAAGGTGTCCGACTTTATCGTCTACGCTCAGCCGCTTCGTGAGCCAATCGATACACTTGCGTTGAACCGCAAGGCGGTATGGGCCTCGTGGGAAATACCGTCGTCTGCCGCAAGTACGAGCGCCGTGCTCCGCGCGCTTCAAAAGGCGGTCAATAGCGAGGAGCAGGCTAGCGAACGAAACCTGGCGGTAGGTCCCGAAACGACGGGAATCGACTACCTGATCGCTCGTCGGTCACGCAGCGGCGATCTGCGTGGCCGCTGCAAGATGAGCCTACCTGCGTCGACGGTCGACAAACTGAGTCACCGGAAACACAACGACGCACTGACGCTCTACTGTAGGAGCATCGAAGCGGCCTGGCGAGCAACGATTCGATCGTCTGTTGGCGGTCATGACGCTGAAGTCCAGGTCGCCTGGCGCGAGTTGTGGCTCGGACGATGGTGGACGCTCCACGGTGGCGTCCAGAGCACCTAGCAACCTCTCGCACGACTGATGGCAGGTCGTGTCCCATGCGGACCGACCTTTGCCAATCGACGGACCCGCTGCCTAAGGGCGGCCCGGTCCCGGCGGTCGGGCATCTCTCCAGTGAGTACCGCTGACACGCTTCTTCATAGATCGAGGTCGAGACCGATCGAAGGACGCCGATCCGGCGTCTGTAGGTCGAGCTCTCGGTGCTGGGCCCAATCGGCGAGCGGGTCGATTATCGCCGTGGCCTGGTGATGGTCGAGATGGCGGGTGTTGGCCAGGGTCTCGATGATTGCCTGAACCTCGGCCGGGCGGACCGTGCGTCCTTCGGCCCAACGACGCCAGGTAGTCAGGGCCTGAGCGACGTCGTCGAGCTCGCTGACGCTGGTCCAGCCGAGCGCGATGTCACGGCGGAGTGGGATGTCGTCGATCTGCTCCTTGATCTGTCGCACCTCACCGCTCGCCTCGGCGATGGCGTCGGTCGCAGGGCGTACCCGCTCTTCGACGGCGTCGAGTTGGGCCCTCGCCTCGCCGAGCGTCTCTCCGGCCGAGCGAACCGCACGGCGGGCTGCGGGTCGCTTCAGCTTGCTGGCCTGGTTGAGCGCTGAGTTGCTCGACCAGACCTGCCGCTGCGCGGCTTCGACCTGTTCGCGAGCACCATCGAGCGCTGGTCGGTGCGGGTCGAGGAGACGCTCGGCTTGCTCGCATCGCTGGCGCGCGTAGACGAGCTCCTGATGGAGGCGATCGGCCATCGCGTCGATTCGTCGGTCCACCTCGACGGCCTTCCGGAGTTGCTCGTCGATCGTCGCTTCGAGGCCGCGGAACCAGACCGGGACGAGGCAGCGAGATGTCGGCGCCGCTGGTCGCGTCGCCGAAGGGCGATCGGCTGCGGCGAGTTCTCGTCGCTGAGCGATGGCTGGGAGGTCGGCGCGCTCGTTGGCGAGGACTCTTTCCAGGATGTCCTTGGCTTCTTCGAGATCGTGGGATTCGGTGATGACGGCGATGATGTTCTGCTTGCGTCCGCGGCTGGCGCCGACGTACAAGCCGCGTCGTGTCGTGGCCTCGGAGACCAGCTCGACGCTCACGGTCGTCGTATCTCCCTGGATGCCGTGCTCGGTGGCGGCATAGCCGAGGCGGACGTGCTCCTTGGCGTACTCAGCTGGTAGCTCGACTGAGCCGCTGCCCCCATTCGACGACACGGTGAGTGATCCGTCGTCACCCAGGCCGGCCACCGTCCACGTCTCACGGTTGCGGACCGGTTCACCGAGGTCGGTCGTGAGACGGCGGTTGTTGCGTCGGGTCACGACAACATCGCCGACGTGAGCGTGCTCCGATTCGCCGATCCGAGCAGACCGCCTGCCGTCGACCTCACCGGCTGTGATCCGTGCTGCCTGCACCGCCGCGTTGGCTGCGTCGACGTGATCGTTGCTCGATGCGTTGATGGCACAGACGCCACCGCTCGCACGGACCGTCCGCCACTGGTCGACGACGAAGGCGAGTTGCTCGTCGAAGGTGCCGGCGACGATGCGACCGTATTCGAGGTACGCGTCGATCGCCCTCGGATCGCCGCATCGCAATTGGAGGGATGCGGCCGCTTCCCACCCCTCCACGAATCGGTGGATGCGATCGAGCTCGTGCACCCGGCCGGTCCTACACAGCTCGTGGAACATGCCGCCACGTCCGACTGCCTGGAGCTGGGCGTGATCGCCGACGAGCGCAAGTCGCCAATCGCGCTCGGTGGCGAGCCGAGTGAGCGATGCGAGGGAGGGAGTCCCGACCATGCCGGCCTCGTCGACGATGACGGTCGTCCCGACCGGGAGTCGATAGCGGTCGAGCGGAGGACGATCGCTGCGCTGCCATTCGTGGAGCAGCTTGGCGAGCGTGTCGGACGCGACTCCGGTCTCACGTTCGAGGACACGGGCAGCCTTCGCCGATGGCGCGACGCCGAACACCGGACGGCCGTCAGCCTTGAGGTCGGCAACAGCTGCGCGCAACGTCGTCGTCTTCCCGGCGCCGGCCGGACCGACGACGAGCACGAGCTGATCCTCGCCCGCAACCGCGCCGGCGACGTCCGCTTGGAGGACGTCGAGGTGGCCAACTGCGACCGTCGCCGACGGCCGGGGATCGTCGGCTTGCGCAGCGAGCGCCCACGATGCGATGAACTCCTCCTCGGCGAGGATCGCCTCGGTGGTGATGTGCGGCGAGATCGGCTCGTGCCACATCGATCGCCCGTCCGAGGTTCGAGTCGGCGCGCCTGACTGATCGGGGTCGAGCTCGATACAACGTGCGACGACGGCGTCGGCCCACGCCTCGACTCGGCTCGCCCACTCGTCGCCGGACAGCGACGGGTCGGGTCGCGCGGCGTCGGTGAGCGCTCCGACGATCTGTGCTCGGTTCCACGACGAGCCCGCTGACGAGAGCGCGTCGATCAGGCTCTCGACGTAGACCGCGGGTGGCCGCTGCGCGGGATCGACGCGCTGCGCTTCGAACGCGTCGATGAGGTCGAGGGCGGTCCAGCCGACGGCAGCCGCCTCTCGGTCCCACCGTGTCGTCAGGTCAAGGACACCGTTGCCCGTCTTGTGGGCGCGAGTGTCGACGGCGGCCTCTCGCTTGATCGCGCCGAGCTCCCACTCGTTCGGGTCGTGTCCCTGCCGTGCGATGAAGGCATCGATCTTGTCGGCGAGTGCGTCGTCGATCTGTTCGGTGCGCTTCGAGAATGTCGTGAGGAGGTCGTCTGGCATCGCCGACATCTCGGCTTGACCCTTCTCGATGTCGCCCCACGCGATCCCGAACCGGTGAGTGAGCTCGTTGCGGAGCACCGACTGGTAGAGGCCGCCAAGAACTCGTTGGTGCTTCTTGAGGTAGCGGGCGTCGAGCGCGAGCCAGCGCCTGTCGTCGGTCTGGACCTTCGCCGAGATGACGCAGTGGGTGTGGATCTGTGGGTCGTCGGCGCGCGACGTCGTCTGCCGGAAGGTGCCGATCGTGAGGCCCTGCGAGTCGGGATGGAGGCGTCGTCCACCGGCGGCCCGGACGCGTGTCGTCGATCCGTACCGCTCGAGGTGGGCGAGCGCAGCGTTGACGGCAACGTCGTGCGCTTCGAGGAGACGGGCGTCGCGGGTGAGCGCCCACAGCACGCTCAGCGACTTCGGTGCGGAGAAGGTCGCGTCGAAGGCGGCGACCGACTTCACGATCGTGCCGTTGGCGAGCTGCCGGTCGGCGAGTGCTCGTCCGAGCGGTGTCCCCGATCCTGGGTCACGGCCTTCGAGGACGGCGAGCAGGTCGTCGGATGCGACGTCGGCGGCGAGACCGAGGTCAGCAGCTTGCTGCCCGTACCACCGCCCGGGGATCTCGCCGGGCGCCTCTGTGAGGTACCGCGTGTAGTAGTCGGTGGCGGCTCCGGCCGACTGGGCGTAGATCGTGCGGACCCGGAGCATCACTGCCCGCCCAGCGTTTGGGCACTTGTCTGTTCTTCCGGGAGTGCAGGATCGGGAACGTTCATGGGGACACCCGGTTCAGGGAGCGAGGAGGCTCAGCTGATCGGTCGCCGCGCGGCGGGAGCGCGCGGGCCGACGGCGGCTTCGACTGGCAGGAGAGGTAGTCGGCGGGGCAAGGGCGTCGACGGGAGCGAGGACGTCGAGCGGGATCGTGAGGAGATAGGTGCCGGTGACGAAGCGTCCATCGTCGGCGCGGTCTTGCCGCGGCGCGATCAGGCCGGCGTCGATCAGCCGACGCATCGCGCGATGCGCCGCGTTCTTCGAGATGCCGAGTCCGGCTGCAACATCACGAATGGACGCGGCCACGACGGTCTCGCCGTTCACCGGGATCGGCGCGCCTGCCAACAACTGCTCGAGCGCGGCCCACGCCGACGCGCCGACCTCGCGACGAACGGCGGCGGCCCCCGCACCAAGCACGACAGAGTTCACGTCGGTCGAACTCAGGCGGCGGGCGGGCAGGTCAACGTCGACTCGATCATCTGCACGAGGGCGGCGCGGGGGATCCGCTTCTGCGAGCCGAACCGGACGAACGGGAGACCGCTGGGCCCAAGAGGTGCGCTCCCACTCGACGGTGAGTTCGTACGTCTTCGAGCGTCCGAGCTGCAGCACTTCAGCCGCCTGTTCGACGGTCATGAACGGTGGGAGGTCATCCAGCATGGCAACGCATCCTTGTTGTACAGGTCGGAGCTACATAACAGGGAAGCGACACAACCACAATGTGATACGCTTGTCAAGGCAACAACGTGACGGCATGGAGGCCCGGATGCCGCGACGGCGCAAACGAGACGAACCGAAGGGCGACGAGGAGGCGTACGGCGCCGGACGGCTCGACGTCAACGGGATCGTGTCGTACAACATCAAGGCGATCCGCGAGCGCCGGGGCTGGACGCAGCAGTCGGTCGCCGAGCGGCTCGGCCGGCTGACCGGCCACGAGCTCCCGCAGGCGTCGATCTCGGCCATGGAGCGTGGCTTCGAGGCCGAGCGCAAGCGGCGGTTCGACGCTCACGAGCTCTACCTGTTGTCGATGGTGTTCGACGTGCCGATCACCTACTTCTTCATCCCGCCGCCGGGGACGGGCTTCGACCTCCTCGCCGACACTGGCCGCCCGGTGACCGAGCTGTACGCCAACCTGCTCGGGCGTGAGCATCAGCTTCCGCCGTTCGACGAGCGGCTGGAGGAGATCAACATCAGCAACCCGGACGAGACCGACGCGGCGCTCGCTGCGATCTTCGGTGCCGAGAACGCTGCCCGCAACTGGCACGAGAGCTTCCGGACGTGGCGTCGCAAGCGGCTCGTTCAGATGGAGGGGCAGTACGGAGATCGGCTCGACGAGGTCGCCGCGTTCCTGAAGGAGTTCGCGCTGAAGGTCGAGGCGATGGGACCGCGTGGCTACCTCGAGGCGATGTCGTATCGCGACGGCGACAGCCCGACCCGCGTCAAGCTCGAAGACGAGGACGACGCGAGCGACGCGGCAGCCGCGTCGGTGTTGGGCGACGAACTCGAGGAGGCGTAGCGATGCGTGGGTCGGTGGTGAAGAAGGGCAATCGGTACTACGTCAAGATCGAGCTCGACCCCGATCCGCTCACCGGCCGGCGTCGCCAGAAGTGGCACTCGGGGTACCGGACGAAGCGGGAGGCGGAGAAGGCTCGGGTCGACCTGCTCTCGAAGTTCGATCGCGGCGAGTACGCCGAGCCGACCCAGCAGACGCTCGGCGACTACCTGACCGAGTGGCTGGCCGCGATCGAGCACACGGTTCGCCCGTCGACGTTCGACTCGTACGAGCGCAACATGCGCAACCATGTGATCGCCCACGTCGGCACGACCCGGCTGGCGAAGGTCGACGCCGCCGTGCTGAACGGGCTGTACGTGCTGTTGCTCACGTCGGGTCGGCGGCAGCCGTCACGGACCGGGCGCGGGGTATTCACGAGAGGTCGTCGACCGGGCGCTCGAGCTGCGCTCCGACGGACTGTCGCTCACCGCGACTGCCGAACAGTTGCAGACCGAGTTCGACGAGGCGTCGCACATCACGAAGGACACGCTCGCATCACTGCTCCGCCGGCAGGGCCAGCGACGAGCGGTCGACGACATGCCCGACGGCCTCGACCGACGGACGGTCAACTACGTCCACACGATCCTCCATCGCGCGTTCAAGGACGCGGTCCGTTGGGGTCGGCTGGCGCGCAATCCGGCCGACGCCGCCGACCCGCCACGAGGGGGACGGAAGTCCGACGGCGTCCAGGCGTGGGACGCGGCGACGCTGCGCACGTTCCTCGCTCGGTCGAGCGAGTCAGGTGATCGACTGCACGCGCTGTGGGTGTTGCTCGCCACGACCGGTATGCGACGAGGCGAGGCGATCGGCCTCCGATGGAAGGACGTCGACCTCGACAAGGGCCGCCTGCGAGTGGTCCAGACGATCACGCAGACGCGCAGCAAGGTCGTTGTCGGTGAGCCGAAGACGTCGAGCGGCCGACGTTCGATCGCACTCGACGACGCGACGGTCGGGGTTCTGCGGGATCACCGCAAGGCGATGCTCGAGGAGCGCATGCTCGTCGGCCCCGACTTCTCCGACGAGGGTCTCGTGTTCCATCACCCCGACGGCGCCTGCCTCCGCCCCGACGCAGTGAGCGCCCAGTTCGTCCGCCGAGTCGGTCGGTACGAAGTACCGAGGCTGACCCTCCACGGCCTCCGTCACACCTGGGCGACGCTCGCGCTTGAACAGGGCATCCACCCGCGAGTGGTACAGGAGCGACTCGGCCACTCGACGATCGCGATCACCCTCGGCATCTACAGCCATGTGAGCCCGACTCTCCACGACGACGCCGCAAGACGGGTTGCCGCTCGGATCCTGACCACCTGATTCCGTCACGCCTTCGGCCGCGAGGTGGCCATCGCTACATCCTCAGCGTGAACAGCTCATTCGGGCCGACGTCGATCGTCACGTCCCGGCCGCCCGACCACCGCAGCCGAACAGCTCTCCAAGAGCTCGAGTCGTTGTGGCCGAACACTCCAATCGTGCCATCCGGGTTCGCGAAGGCCGCGAACGACAGCACTGAGCGGCGCTCAGCTTCCACAACGGCCGCGCCGGGATCTGCAGCTCGAGCGAGGTGAGCGGCAGCGTAGAACTCGGGCGAGTAGTCGACGGCAGCAGTCGCAGGGTCGATGGTGAGCAAACCCCGGCAGTTCTCACATCCGCCAGCCCGTTTGGGTCCGTTCGATGCGTCGAGCGCAAGGTTCCACATGAGTAGCCCGGTCGAACCAGACGCGATGCTGTCAACCACCAGGTTGTGAGCGTCCCACCGAAAGGTGCTCGCCCAACCGTCGTTCGTGCCCGTGCACTCGGTGACCACCGCGGGAACCGGCAGGCCGGCCATTTGGCCCGGAGATCCCCGGTAGCAGTGGAACGCAGCTCGGTCGAACGCGTTCGGCGCCGCTGCGATCACGTTGTCGACTCGGTACCGGTCTTCCCAGTTGTGATCGACCGCCCACAGTTCGACGCCGGATGGAAGGTTCGGACGCAGGTGCTGCGCGACCGTCGTCATCTGCTGATCTGTCATCGTCATTGTGGGGTAGTTGCCCGAGTGTCCCGGCTCGTTGACGATGGTGAGGGCACTGAGCGGAACGCTCCTCGATCGGAGCCAGTCGACTTGGGTACGCAGTAGCTCTGCGTACGTCACCTCCGCGCCGGCCCGCAACGCACCGCCGTCAACACGTCCGGTCGACTTCAGCTCGGCGGGTGCGGTCCACGGCGCGCCGATCACCGAAAGACCGCCGTTCGTCGCCTGAATCTGATTGACGACGTCCGTTGCCCTCGATGCCTCAGCAGCCGGAAGCCAAACCCCGCCCTGACGAGTCCACGTCCACCGGTTGGTCGAGAAGTCGGTGGCCGACAGGGGCAGCCGGAGCAGATCGAGCCTCGCGCCGCCGGCCCGATCAGGTTGATAGAGAACCGCCTGCAAGTTCCTATTGTCGGCGAGCAGTTCGACGGAGCTATCGGTCAGCGCGGCGCCGACGCCAATCCACGTCTGGCGCTCGAGCGGGTTCCGCAAATCGATGACGTCGGTTGCGCCTTGGGTTGCCGGCGTGGCGTTGGCGAGGCGTCGCCTAGAGTCGGTCGGCGATGTCGCCCAACCTTCCCAAGAGGGCGCAGGAACTGTCGACGATGGTGAAGGAGGCGACGTGCTCGTCGGTCCGGTCGCAGACATCGTGGTCGTACTTCCGACCGAGGTTGGTGGTGCAAGTGTGGTCGTGGGAGGAATCGGAGGGAGCTGGGCCACCGAGGTCGTTGTCTCTGATTGCGGCGTGGGTGGTACCGGTGGCTGGCTTGCAATCCGAGGATCTGCAAACCCGGTGGCGTCGATCACGAGATCGGTCGCCGCCCGCGAGAACACGCACACCTTTCCCGCCTCACCGACTTCGGCGAACACCAGATTCGACGTGACCGTCCCGGGCCGATAGTTCAACGTCGACGCCAACGGCCGCTCGACACCACACGGGAACACAGTCAAGAACCCGACATCGACCGGGTTCACCGCCGCGACGTTCAACATCACCGCCGACGCCCCCGACGACACCCCACCGCGCCCAATGACCGTCACCTCAACCACCCGACCTGCGCCAACCGGCCCCACACCCTCAAACCGACCATCCACCGTCGACCCGACATCACGCGACTCCAACAACCGCGCCGGCGACACACCCACCACCGACTCCCCAACCGCATACCCGGTGGCGTCGATCACGAGATCGGTCGCCGCCCGCGAGAACACGCACACCTTTCCCGCCTCACCGACTTCGGCG
>JBCEWB010102544.1:0-12081 GCA_039654565.1 Peronia peronii | reverse complement strand
AACCTTTTTGTCTGTCTGTCTGTCTGTCTGTCTGTCTGTCTGTCTGTCTGTCTGTCTGTCTGTCTGTCTGTCTGTCTAATCAGTAATTTAACCAGCTCTTTGCTTCAGTTCCATCTTCCGTATGTGCAGATGTGGTCGATTTCCCCCGCAGGGGCCCGGGGTTTATAAGTAGGTTCTCTGCTCCCACCAGTAGGCGGTATAAGCCCGCCATCGGTGTGATGTCTCCCATGGAGTGCCATCCTCTACACTCCAGGGTTGACATCGCTTCTCTCTCTCACTCTCTCTCTCTCACTCTCTCTCTCTCTCTCTCCTTGCTCCTGTCTTCTGTCCCACTCTCCTTCCTCTCGTCTTCGTGACGTGTAAACGTATCTTACCGTGTTTGACACAACATAGCCATAATCGTGCTGATGTGTCGTTAAACCCAACACAAACAAACAAACAAACAAACAATGTGGTCGGTTATCTGTATGTCTCTTTGTCCAGTTAATCATTTAACCAGCTCTCTGCTCTGGTTCCAGGTTCTGTTTGTGCAGGTGTAGTTGGACTGAAGATGCCCAGATACTGTCTCTTCGGTGACACAGTCAACACCTGCTCTAGGATGGAATCTAATGGAGAACGTAAGTCATAGACACAGGTTAATCTTCTCCAGCCCACCGTTAGAGTGTGCGATACATACATAAAAATAAGTTTCAAAACATGAAAGATTAGGAAAACCATAGATCTTTTATATGGGGAAATCAGAGCCAATTCTTGATGTCCAAAGGTAAAGAATTCCTACAGTCTGTTGATTCCACTGTCTGTGCGTTGCTGAAATCCAACATTAATTGAAAGTATTGCTATCAATGAACTATCTGGTTTTAAAGTTTAAGGTGGGCTCTAGAGGGCTGCTTAAATCTCTGTTGTTGTTTTTTCTTTCTTATTATTTAATGTCGTTCTCTGTGTCACTAATGTCATTCTCTATATAGCTGTGTCATTAATGTCATTCTCTATTTCATCATTTACTGCTTTATATTGCCTTTGTTTTTAGCTAATGCCCGTTTTTATATTGTCTCCACTAGCTCTAAAAATCCACGTCAGCACTCAGACCAAGGCGATCCTCGATACCTTCGGGACTTTCAAGCTTGAGCTACGAGGCGAGGTGGAGATGAAGGTAGATGATGATGATGTACTAATCATGTGACAGTGCTTTTCCTTTGTTTTCATTGATGTTAGGACGCCAATGTCCATATACTTACCCGCTCTTTGGTTCATTCTAGCTCTCTCTCTCTCTCTGTCTCTCTCTCTCTCTCTCTCTCTCTCTCTCTCTCTCTCTCTCTCTCTCTTACCCTATCATTTCTTTTTAAAGTGTTGGTATCTCTATCACGTTTTTTTTTTTGCTTGAAATGAAAATTTAATTATTTTTTAAAATCTTGACCTTTCTTGCTGCTATGGATAGACAAATCAAGCCATAGCATCATGGCTTATGTCTATTGCGACTGAAAATAATTTTGTCTTTCCCAAGTGCCTTTTTTAATCTTGAATGTCTTATTTCTAATTCCACATGTATTACCTCCAATTTAAATGTCTCATCTCGGATTTCAAATGTCTGGCCTCTAATTTCAAGTATCCTATCTCAAATACTTCCAGGGAAAAGGCAAAGTCACGACCTACTGGCTCCTCGGCGAGGAACCGTCAAAGGACGCCTGCATGACTACCCACGGCATCTTGTGACGAGTGATTCTGTAGTGAGCTATGCAGGACGATAGGAGAGAGTGAGAGAAATTATGAGAAATTCAGAAAATTCCATATAGCCTGTCTCTGGGCTGACAGAAAATGTGCATCAAGTGTTCAGTAAAACATTACAAACGACTGGCAAACAATGGAACTTTGAAAAATTACAAATGGACAGCTCATGATTATCAAATGGAATATATCATAAAAATGGATCTGAAGATGCTATACTTTAGACAGTGAATATACGAAGTGTTTTTTCGAAGACTGGATAAAACGAAAGATACGTATGTGATGTGCAAAATGTCTGCATTTTTTTTTTGTTGTGAAAATGTCCAGACTCGGTGAAAATACAATTAGATGTGGAGAGTTGAAGACGATCAATGAATAAGAGATATGAAGGAAACATGCGACATGCAACTGTTCAGTCACACGATGAGCGGCCTAAGGAGCAAAGATATTTAAAGATTGTGTATCACATGGATTGACAGGGTCATAGGAAACATAACACAAGATCACTGTGAATCGAGGGAAGTAGCCAAGAAAACAACATTACATTCAATTTGCTTGCAGAGAACCGTAGAGAAAATCTCTGAAATTACGTATTTACTTACGAACATTAAACATAATTATTATGTTTCTTTAAGGGTGACCAGCTTATTGTTTTCCGTAATGAACTTAAGTAATAGCCATTCATATTGTATCTTGTCACTGGAGTGTTGGTATTCTAGATATGTTTCACAGTATTCCAGAATACGGTGGCGAGGAAAGGACTGACAGTGCGAATGCTGATTTTTTGTGATTTTTATTTCATCTGTGAGGTCTCAAAGTATAACTTTAACATTATGTAACTGAAGGACACCGGATCTAAAGGAACATCCTGTGCTTCAGGACAGTAGAGGATGCAGTGTCTTCATTGAACTTTGATTGGTTATATCGCTCTCACTCGCAGCTTTCATAGCAAACAATGGACTCATTCAGAATTTCCTTGTGGCCACGTAGTGGTAATCAATGCTCCTTTCCTTTAGAATTGTGAGTCATTGCGTGGTAGACATCGTGGCTTCTTTGTGTATTCTGTGAAATACATTGCGTGGCGAACAAGTCGTATAACATGAGTGGTTTTTGTGTACTAGTAATGGGTGTAATCACAAAAGCACAATGCCAAACAGGGAAAGAGGATAGATTGGTTAAACTTTCTTTTCAAAAGATGTTTTGTTCCTGGTCCTTTGTTCCCAGTGCTACGAGAATTTTACTTCCACAAGGCGGCGGAGTCTGTCACCACCTGGAGATTCCGAATGAGGACATTACTTACGAGGATGGCACGATTCTTAAAATATAACTGACAATAAATTTTTATCCACTGCATATTGTATTTTTCTAAACGTGAGGCTCTTGTGCACATCACAGGACCTACAACACAAAATCGATGTGAAACCTTGTTTGTTGTTTGGTGTCATTTTGGGATGGGGGAGGGGGGGGGGGGCAGATTGTTTTCTTTTGTTACGTTTTCTTGCCCTGTTCTTGTGCACTTTAATTTTCTTTCTCATTCTTTATTCGAAGTCTAATTAATCATGCTGGTCGTGTATATTTATGTACACCAAATCCATTTCTTTTATTCTTAAATCTCTTAAATCCACATCTAAAATAAATATTGTGAATTTATAAATGAGGGGGGGGGGGATGTTTGCCGTGAAAGAAAAATTCTCCAGGCTGTTTTATTCGACACACTATAATATGCTTGTAAATGTTCAAATGAAGCAATTATTTGCTGCTTCGTCCAGAAAACAGAAATATTTCTTTGAATCCAACCGGTCGGTCATTTCCTGGTGATCTTCTGACTATTTGATGCAGCTTACTTGTGCTTTTAACAGTGTCGATTCTTTATCTCTCTGAAATTGCACTTTATACCATTTTGCAACAGTGGTCTTGTTATGAAATTGAAACGAGGAATTTGCTTCAGAGAAAGTTTTTTCTGCCTCAGTTCTGTTTCTTCATGCTTTTATTATTAAACTTTGAGCAACAACGAGCAAACCCATTGTACTAAAATTGTCTTGGGAAATAATAAAAGATGAAAATGATGAAATAAAGAGTTAAACTTTGTGTTTGGCATGAACATGGCTAGAAGACCAGGGAACACCAAACCTTCCTATGTCCCCCTAGTTTCAACCACTGTATGCTTTACTCTCCATATATTAATATAATTCTTGACAAATTGTGCTATACTATGGTCAGATTTTACCCTCTTCCATTTTTTTTTCTCCAAAGACCATGACAATTTCTGCTGTCTGGAAATATATTGCGCTATTGTGATGTTCGTTAGACATATCAGCCAATTCACAGCGTCTTGGGCAGTCACGGCGCAGACGAGTTGTCCTTCCCTTCAATGAACCTTTCAAATGTCCTTTGCTATATGAGACCCGACACGATGCACTCAGGCACTCGTCAAACTGAGCGGACCGGAAATATTACGTAGTTTTCAACAGCGAATGAATTTTTAACGCAAATTATTCTTTTCTTCACAGAACCCTTCAACATAAATATAAAATGCGTTTCAGAGTTACATTTGCTGAAATTGTTATAGTAAAAATCCAAAAATTGTAATTTAGTGGCATGGCCTAGCTGGTAAGGATTAATAAAGATTAACAAAAGTGATTGGCCATTTTCTCACTAAATTCAATTGCAGCAACAAGTCACCGCCTTCGTCTTTCATTGCCAATATCTCAATTTCTTCTTAAGGTAGAACAAACATTTGTTTTCACACACAGAAAGGGAAATGAATAATCTTCATAGTGATACCAATAACTCCATAGGTGAAAATTTGACGAGAGTCTGATTTTGTCGTGCCGCACATCATATAGAGTTGGTGTTTTGTTGCCTATTTATTTTGTATTTAAATGTTAATAGTGTAATTGACCTCAAGTTAGATGTAAATAATATGTGTGACGTTGAATACATGTCTAAGGCAGATAGATTGAAACTAAGATGGCAATGCTGAATATGGGGTGTGGTTTAGAAACGTTGTACGAGCACAAAATAGAAAGAAAATACTGAATCCCCTAAGCTCTATTTTTTACTTACGACATTTAAAGCAACATAGTTGTATGATTAATGATGACTTTTATTCTTGAGAAACACTGAAAGTTTTACATTTTTGTTGGTTTCTCATATTGGACAGTCAGAGCCAGGAGAAAAATCCAAAGTGACGTTTTCACCGGCAAAGATTTCGAAGGATTAAATTTTGACCTCAAACTGTTTCTGTTCGCTTCCCATGCTCTTGTAATTGCACCATGCAAACGTCATAACTTCTGCTCTAAGCAGAAACAGTAATACTGTATACACACATATTAATATTTTTAGTGGCATAATTTTTTCAGGGACAAGATATTGTTAAGAATTCCCTGGCCGCCTTTGGCAAAGTTAAAAAAAAAATGTAAGACCCATTCTTCTATTGTTTGATTGCTTTGTTTCATTTTTGTAAATCTCATTCTTTTTTTGAAAAGGGATTTTATTGTATTTTTGTGTCTAGATTTGCAAGGGAGACCTTGTCTGACATGAGATCCATTCTCCACAACTCATATCAAGATCGAGACGTGTACTATGTTGCCAGCTTTGCGTGTCGCGAATGATCCAGGTTTAGCACAGCTAAATAGGTAGCACAGTGTATAGAACGTGCAAGCCAAACAGGCAAATATGTACAGGTTCTAAAATTAAGTTTCTGTCGTCTTTTTTTTTTTTCTACATGATCAATATGGGCTCGAGTGCTGATGATATTGATTTGTGTTTTTATATATACTCTTACTTTTTCTCATCTCTTACTTGTTTTATGGACAAATGTTACTGTATTTGTTCTGTCATTTTAAATTAAAGCACACTAATTATCATTGAGTGTACATGTACGCAGACTGTGTAAATTAGCTTACAATGCGCATACGTGCTCTTAATATATTTACATGGTACATGGGTGGTTCCTGTTAGTGACTGCCAGTGGTGATAATTACGGTACAGTCTCAGATATTTCTAATTGTAAGTGTGTACATTTTTCACCCGTTTAGTGTTTAACTTCAGATATGTAGTCTTTTGAATTAAACCATTTGCAGTCTGTGATTGGTATAATATACTATTTATTAGTGTGGAGTATTTATTTATATTTGACTTCTATAAACCTTTCATTTCCTCTCTCATTTTGCTGTCTGCACCCATGTGATACAGAACCACGGGAAAATCATTTTATTTTAATTCTAATTGTTTTCATATCGATGTAAGAAATGCATTGTCAGGATAGAGGGTAGTCTTTTCAATAATTTGCTTTATCACAAGGAAATCTTTTCAGATCGATTACTTTCAGGATGGATAAATGCCTAATTTTTATTTTTTTCCGGATCGTTCTACAATATCGTGGTATTTCTCTATATGCACAAATGTTTGTATGTCGGACATTTGTCAGGATAGGAAATCGAACGTCAGATATAAAGGAAAATAACGTAACGTAGCAAAAAGAGAGAAAAAAACTAGAATGGATCCGTATACCTATGTCATCATCTATCGGCAACGAATCAAATACACCAAAGGAGCAAATAACAATAGGTAGAGTTCGATATGGTAGAATTTGAGAAAGCTGATATCACTAGCCGATATTATCGCCATCATCATTATCATCATCATCATCATTGTTTCCGTGATGAAATGTTAGGGTGCCATGCCAGAGACAACAGTCAAAGATGCCCATTGTTCTCGTTTTGTTTTGTTTTTCTCTGTTGGCAGTCTGGTAATGTGATCTGTATATGCGGATTGGGAATAATTTGAATGAGTTTCTTGACATACAAAACGACAGAGATTCAACATTATGTCGGTGATATATGCCCTGAAAGATACTGCTGTTATAGGCACACGTACCGAATGTTAAGAAGCAGCGGGTTTGTCTTTTACACAATTCTCTAAGCTTATTAAGAAGTTCCAAGACCGCTGAGACAGATGAATTTCCTGAGCCGACCACAGTAGCCTTTGCTCTCCACATCATGTGCCAGCTCCTGAAGGGAAAAGACTGGCAAAGCAGTGTTTTACCCGATTCTGACTTAGCCACCTGAGCCCCCAAGTGCAAAGTGGTTGAGATGTTACATACATTAGGAGGAATACACGGGGAGTGGAAATGCATAAGGTATTATGTCGACTTGTTTGTTATTGTTTATGTTATGCACCTTACTTACTGCAGATTTCTGTGGCTGTCCTAGCCTTGTGCTGTCCATACCTGCAATCTCCAGAAAAGAAAATACAATTCGAACCAAAATACGTCCACAATAGTTCATATTCGACTAAGCAAAAACCTGGAAATCCCTGGCGCACTGTTTGCACCCCTGCTAAAAGTAGAACACTCACTGATGTTTTAACCGCTCCATCACGAGATCCGAGAACAGTTGTCACCTGTCCCGTGCATTTTTATGTGTTTTTCTATGGTAGTGAACAGTTTGGAGTGTTTGTACCCCTGTATTAAAATTAGACGGAGATTTCCAGCCGTTCGCTTGGTCGGAACAAATCTATTTCATTTTATCTTTATCTCTCAAAACATAATATGATCACTTAGGACCTTTTTTTTGTGTGTGTCCACTTTGCACATATTTTTGGATTAATGCCATTCTTGAAGACACCACTAATTCAGAAGTGTTTCTAGTTTGTCAAGTAGCTTAGAATTGTGTTTAATCCATCTCACGCTCAACCCTCTAACCGGGCGTTTTCATGATGATAGCCTGTGTCTTTTTTCCTGCATTTTGTATGAAAATAATTGTGTAACATTTCACAACCACAGAATGTTCTTTATAAAGCTTCATTTGGCACTGATGTTTTGTCCTTTTTCCCATTCAATTCCGTGCGTTTATATCATGAAATAATATAATATCTGTCAATTAATTCCTTTGTATTTTATGTGTATAAATTGTAGAAACAATGACATTTTGTGTTTCTGTAACATAAATTGATCTCATCTCATCCTTAGCCAACGGTTCTGAGCTTGTCTGAAAATTTAAACAAGTTTTTGATAGGTGAGAACTGCTGATCACAGACACGTATTGCTGTCGTCAGTTCAGCCTTCAGTCAAACATACTTAATGATAATGTAGGGGATCGGACAATTTAACATTGAAACAGAAACCACCATTTAGAGCTACATGTATTTTTTGAAGTCATATAAATGTCTTGAAAGACCAAGAAAGCTTCTGCCCTGTCTATATTCTTTTTCTTTGTCCAGGATGAATTTTTTCCCCTTCTAAAGTGGATTAAACATTTTTAATTTGCTACATCATTTTTGTGAGCATAAACACATTTTCAGTGCCATTACCTGCACACATTTTTTTTTCTGGGTCAATTTTTTTTTCTGGGAAGATTTCGTCTATTCCTCTTTAATCTGTTTCATGTAAGTGTGAAAATGTGCGATATTTTTTATAGTTCAGCTTCTTCTACATTTTGAATCAGTTGTATGCTTTATATAAAACTCTTCTCCCTATCTGTACAAATCTGTAAGTTTTCATGCTGATCATTTTAGCGTGTCATGGGTTTCTTTCAAGTAAGAAAGTAATTCTGAATATTGTGTCTGAAATATCAATAATTCTGTTCATGCGTTATTCGTACTCTCTTCTGATTTGCACTTCTGAAGAGGAAACATGACAGTGTTAATTATCTCATCGATCAATACCTATGTTATAAATTTTATGAGTTATGAGTTTCTAAAATTAGCAAAGGTCACTTAGATCTTGAAGAAGGAAAGCAAATCTATCTTTTTGGCTAACGTGCACTGAAAGAGGATTAAGATAACATCTCTGTGAGAGCGTAACATTTGCTCAGAAGAAAATTAAATTGCTTCTATTGCTTTCTCCATTCGTATGTTGATGAAGAAACAGGGCTGCTATTTTAGTTGGGCATATATAATGATAAACGATTACTGCATAATTATAGTTAATTAAACTGAAACATCTGTGAAAGGTGTATGCTCTGTAAGCGTAGCCCGTCATTCTAACATATTTGAAGTTAAAGTAATCATTTTTTCATTGCGGATAACCTTTGGAACAAATATCGAACTCAAACATTCCTGATCGATCTTATAATTGCTTCAGTAATTAGTTTATCACCTCCAAAGTGTGATCTGTTTGTCTCCTGGTTGTTGTCAGATTTAAATGGACACACACTGAGATATGATTACTTTTATTTGCTCGTTGTGTGTTCTTTAATGTGCACTTATCATTTGTATGTATATCGAAAGATCCTCAATAGATAAATGTGAATATTGTTATTCTTATTTGAGTCGTAGTATATGTTTTAATGTTTTATTTAAGCTTATGGTTATTTTAAATGAATTTTATCATGGACTAGAACATGACGCTTTTTTATTTTCATTTTAATCTTTATCGAAACATTTTATTAATTAGTTCATAGTCTATGGTTAAATCTCCCGAATTTTTATGATGACCTGTTTGATATACGAGTCCGCCTATTTTTTTTTTTTCTATATTAACCAGTGAAATCATTTTTCTCTGATATAAACAGAATATCACCGTTGTATGTAAGACAAGTAATCCTATTTCTTTTTTCTCTGGACTTCGAATTGGTATATCAAGAAAAAAAATAAACTGGTCAATAGCATCACTCAAAGGTTCTTGGGAAACAATTCTAAAGACCAGACTGACCTTTCTACAAGTGAAGCGAACAAAATTAGATCTACGTCATTCTTCTTCTTTTTTTTTTTTTATTATTATTATCATGAATGAATCGTATATTGTAATAGCTTTTGTCTCTGTGATTGTTGGACGATACACGAATCTCCGACTTGTAAAAGGGGGTGACAAGGCAAGATGACAAAGACATGACCAGGTCTGTTTTTTCTGAGATGACATGGCACACAGGCAAATGAGACGCGACAGGATGAAATCAGGCGCTCGTCGAACTGGATCGGCCAGAGAAATCACGTGTTTTTTAACAGTGACTGAATTTTTAACGCATTTTGCTTTCCTCACAGAAACTTTCTATATCAATTTAATATGCATTTCAGAGTTAAATTTGCTGAAATAGTTTGAATAAAAGCCCAACAATTGTAATTTAGTGGCATGGCCTAATAAGGATTAATAAGGATTAATCAGCCATTTTCTCACTAAAATCGGCTGCAACAACAGTTAACGCCCACCGTCCTTAATTGCCAATATCTCAACTTCTACGTAAGGTAGAACAATTTTTTTTTCACACACAGAAAGGAACATGAATAATCTTTACAATGATACTAATAACTTCAAATACTCAAAATTTGACGAGCGCCTGATTTCATCGTGTCGCGTCTCAAATGTGTTTTCCTCTTTAACAAGCACAGCCAGAACTCCACATAATAACAATCTGTCCACTGGCTGAATAGCTTATTTCCTTTATGTATTTTTGGGAATTTGTATTGTCATATTACGCATATGTCACCTTATGAGTATGTCATTCTATGAATAAGTCACGTTATGAGTATGTCACATTTTATGTCACTTTATAATGTTACTTGCACTTCCTTTACCTATAGGGTTACTTTTTTTATCATTACATTTATAGGTCACACTGTATTTTATTTAAAACCATCTATTTTGTCGTTTGAAAATGTAATATCCCGTTGTTTTTGGCGTTTTGATATTTGTTTGTTCGTTGTCATTTTTTTCTTTATTTAGAACTGGGCGATTTACTTCTGTAATTTTATTCTTATTTGTGTGACATGAACAAGTACATTGATTACTTTCATGTACAAATTTCAAACCAGTTGATTGCCAATTCCATGAGTGATTAAATTGCTAAAATAGAAAGCTCTCCTCTCGTGAGTTTGTCGATTGTATATGAAAATTGTCATATTTTTACCCAAAAAATTATGTATTCTAAAACATGTGAAAAAAGTAAAGAGGAAAGTTTGGCTCTAGTCGGAAATTTCACCATGTAGTCTCCAGGCGAGATGTCAACGTACTTAGCCACATTCACAGAATCACTTTTGAACCTCCCTTTCCGAGTAATAGTAACACTGGCATACTGATAGATACTGACTGAAGGTAATACGTTTTCTACCTGTACGCCATGTAACTTTTTTTTTTTAAAATCAATGAAATTCTCTATTCAATATCGTTAAGAGCTCATGCTCTTGTACCAAATGTGAGACAGTGTCCTGGAGAGTTAATAGTATCGATTATCATTTGAGTTGTTAATGGTGACGGATGATGTGAGTGTTGATAATGGACGAGTGATATTTACTACAAATTAAACAGTATTCAAACAGTTGCTGAATGAACGAAGAGTAATTGAATTTACAATAAAGACTTACAACTTTGCAAAATAATTTACAAGTCCAAAGACGGTAGGGAGGAAGTAACATGGGAAGATGGATGAAGACATTGTTTTTTTTTTTTGAAAGAGAGAGATATTAGTTCAATAAACCTAATAATTCGTGTTCGAGAAAATTATGACGAGACTTAAGTCAGACCAGCAACAGAAAATAATGGTTTCAGGATATATTCCTTGCTTCAAACTACATTTTTGCACAAAGTCGATACGCTGGCATCATTCCATTAAAGCTCAACACAAACAAACAAACAAACAAACACTGGCATGATTGATCTTTCCACTGCCTGAGAAGAGCCATTACATCTTTTAAACAAATAATTTCACACGAATAGGTCCTGCCAACTTCTGAGCCTGAATAAATTGCAAAATTTAAATAAAATAGTCATGTTTGGTTGTCAGTAATTGGCAAAAGATCACTGGTTTTACCAGAAGAAAATACAAATGAACAGGATTCTGTTAGTAAACGAACTCCGCAGGAGTTTGAAAGACAAAATAGGACGTAAAGGAGTTAACTATCGAACTATTTAACAGACACTTCCTCACAAGGTCGCAATTCCTGCCCTTCCACAATAGGTTAGGTAATACTTAGTGTAACCCAAATTCATCTTTAGAGAAGCATTTACAAAAATAGAGGGCACATTATCTATGTGATTAGGGGACTACCATGCAATCTACTGCTGGATCACAGTGATGTGTGAGTACAAATATCGACGGCTAAAATACTCGGAAACTTTTATAATCTCTGGCCATAACTAATGAGCTCTGTACTGTATATTCTGGTAACAAAGCACAATGAGCTTGCAATTACATAACTAATTGCGAATTATTATGAGAACTCATGAACAATGGCACGTTGTCTGGTTAATGAGTGGATGGAGGAATCACGTATTCTACTGACGGGATATTATGCTCAAGGAGCTCAAACTCTAGATATCTGTATTATAAAATTGAGAGACAAACCACAATAGGCTTATGGACTCGAAAACTGCTGAATGGATCCATCTGAAATTTGACACACAACATTGTTGCATATGGA
>JBCEWB010102524.1:0-11373 GCA_039654565.1 Peronia peronii | reverse complement strand
TTCCTTCAAGTTGGTAGGAAAAGTGACGGAATTTTGACTGCCCCCCCCCCCCCCCCCCTTCTATTAAAAAAAAAACCTGCAGTAAATGAGCTTTTAATCAAAGGAATGTTCTGGACCTATAATCTTGTACAGAAATGATTACTTTTTCTGAAAATACAATAAACTAATAATTGACATTTTGACTTGAAACTGGCCAATCCAGGTACAGCCCATCTACCCCGCTTCCCTTTCCTCCTGCCGCCCGTAACAACAATATTTCCCCTGTAACAATAATGTTGCTGTTGCACAATTTCCCATCAGTGTTTTAGTGCTTATCAGTATTTGTTGGAAATGTACAATATTATTCTGTAGGAATATGGACACAACAAAATTAATTTGGTTCCCATATAATCATCAAAATTTAACATTCGTAATTAAACAAACTGATGTATCCTTGTGATAAACAAATATAAATATCAGTCTTAAATTCTATAAAACCAGGAGATCAAATGAATGAATTATTATTGTGCATGTGACATATATATTTAAGACATTGGAAATTTGTGCCTTTTACTGATATTTTTTATTGTTCACCTTTTATTTCTTCTCTCTGCTTTCAAACAGATAGCCTCAATGACATGCAATATTTCAAAGCCAGCATTCACGTGGAAGATGTGAGTATTTCTATCAATGCTGTCAGCTAGAACTTTTACCATCATTATGGTTAATTCAGCAGCTTTTTGTTCATTTCATGTCCGTTACCATAATACTCATGCATGGGTCACCAACTCTCTAAATTTATTGCTTTCTATTCCCGCATTGTGTAATTCATGTGCATATTAGTACGAAGTGTGAGCTCTACCTGTCTTTTTTTCCAGGATGGCTTGAATCTAATAGTGGTCCATAGAACATCAGCAGCTACAGGATGGGACAGTCTACACTTCAAGCGTCTTCTGGTTATGGGTGTGTCTTTCACTGTTAACACAGTGGTAATGGCAGGTCATGCAAATGACCTGAACTTCAATCAGACTGGACAGGTGAGATGAGTTATTCTCCTTATAATGCAGTCTTACAACTGACAATAGATTATTTATGCATTTGGACATTTGATCTGTGTCAAAGCATACAGTCACACTGGATTGCTTTCTCATTTCCTCAGATTTTGGACATCACTCTTCCTGATGTTCCAATGAGAAATGAGTTTTCTGTCAGATGGAGCATCCCTGCAGTGAACTGCTATCCTGAGTCTGAAGGTGTGTTTTGTGAGATCCATAGAATGTCACAGAGAAGGAACAGTTCTTCAGTAATAGCTGATATCATAACTTTTTTTCTCCCTAATATATTTGATATCTTGTTTTCCCTAAATGTATGCATGTAAAGGAAGTATGTGTTTCATCTTTTCATATGTGTCAGATAGAATGTGACTATTGTCACATCCTGAATATATATTTGTTAGCAATTACATATTTTTTTTTGTTAAGATATCTGCTATTAAAACCTGTTCAATTGTAGATAAGCTAGCTCAATCAATACACAGGTATCTGAAGATGTTGGGAATGTATTAGGTTAGAATACCATTAACAATGTAATTATGATTTTCTGAATTTGCACTTGTGATTTAGTCCTTCAGTTCCTCAAAACGGCAGCCTTGAAATTTACATCTATGTAAAATTGGGCCATTTTACAGTAAACATCATAGTTGAGATGTATCTGACTCTTCACAGTGGGACAGCATCCTATCAATCAGACAGAATGTGAGCAACGTGGCTGTAGCTATCAGACCAATCCACCATCCTGTATATTCAGTGACAATCAATACAGGCTAGAAGTGACAAATGTTAGAAACACCCCTGAAGGCTTTGTGGCTACTCTTATGCAAAATGGCAGTGCCCCTTTTGGTGGAGATATTTCGAAGTGGCAATTCAGTTTTGAGAATAAGGGAGATAACATTGCTCATTTCAAGGTAATCATTCATTTGCACTCCTTCTTATTATTTATAAATTACACTTGTGACTTTACTCAAGATATTATATTTGAACACTAAAAGTTGATTTCATTTCAGTATCAGAAATTGTACATTTTTACTTATAAGGTGGTTTGATACATGTATTGCTAAATGATGGAAATATAAACTGATGGATTTGCATGTCTTGTTGAAGAATGGAAGGGTAATAAGATTCAACAATCTCAGCATATAATATATGGGAGATCTCCAACTAAAAAAAAATGTAGAAAATTGTTTGTACATGTAATTGTAATTTGAAATAAATGTCTGTTGTTTCTTCAAGGAATACTTTTTCATGCCAGACAAAGCTGAAAATAATGAATAATAAGAAGTTCAGGAAATGAGTTCTGTCAAAATTAATGAATATGCTCCTGCTATTAATAGTTTGATACAGCCAGTGGTGACAGATATAAGGTCCCCAAGTCAATGGATGTACCCCAGATACCAAGCATGTCTCCACTTTATGAAGTCAGGCTGACCAATAACCAGAGTTTTGCCTTCCAGATTGTCCGGAAAGCCACTGGCACTGTCATGTAGGTGAATTTGTGAGAAAATTTGAAATGTTTTATATTTCAATTAACAAATAATAGTAGAACTGTCTTATAATTAAAATGGCATCAGCTGTAATTAAAATGGAAATTTCTCATTACATGTGAGATTGATAAGAAAGAATGTTGTTCTCTAACAAATTTTTGTTTCACCTCTGTGCCTGCTAATTTCGCTGTTGATGCAATTTTCTAATGCTGGAAACTAAGAGAATACAGATAGGTCAAAAATGATATGAAGTCAATGCCTCTTAATTCTTTACAGAACATTATCATTAACACTACTACTTTATCTGTTTCAGTTGGGATATAGGAGTGGGTCCTGGAGGTTTAGTACTTTCCGATCAGTTTCTTCAGATTACCACCAAACTATCATCCAGAAATGTGTATGGTCTAGGAGAACATGTCCATAGCAAATTCCGTCATGAGCCGGGTAAAACATGGCCTTCATTTTCACGGGACCAGCCACCATCCTTTGATGTAAGTATATAATATTTAAGTGTCCAAGATTTATAGTAGCCAAACAGAGATGATACCACTTTTGATACCATTAACAGTTAAAAGTTACAGAAAATTTGATGCTAAAATTGACTAAAAATAACATTTAACATAAAACTCCATTTTTTGACCTGCAGGAAATGGCCAATTTGTATGGTGTCCATCCATTTTACACATGTGTTGAAGATTCTGATGGCAATACTCATGGTATATTTCTGTTGAACAGTAATGCACAAGGTAAGACTTAATATTAAACCATTTGTTTTATAGTAGCTGATTAGTGAAATTTATTTAGCCATGATATGACAGACAGCGAGAATGCACATATTATATGAAAGTGATATATAGAAATATATCTTTTTTTTTTAGATGACAGCCTGCTTTATTTTCTCTGTGCAGCCTTCAAATGAATAAAGGAATGTATGTTGATGTTTAAGTAGTATTGACATTAAATTTTTAAACAGAATTTCCATTTATGCTAACTATTTAAAACTGTCCTTGTGTTTTATCAATCAGAGTATTCTGTCACCAATTTCCCAAGCCTAACCTTCAGGACAGTCGGTGGCATTCTAGACTTTTATATCTTCATGGGTCCCACACCTGAGCAAGTAGTGCAGCAATACACAGCGGTGAGTCTATTTTATCATATTTATATTTATTTATTCATTTGTTCATAACAACTTTAATGATGCAATTGACTGACAGTAAATTTTGTCATTTCAAAATTTGTGAATTGTGTTCATACTAAAGTCACATTTAGTACCTTTCCTATAAATGTGCACTTAAGTGTCAATTGTGAATGTTTTGTTTAAGATTTCAGACATCTCTAACTTTGATGCATGTTACATTACATTTTGATGACCATCTTGATAGGCAATAGGACGTCCTGTCATGCCTGCCTACTGGTCGCTGGGTTTTCAACTGAGTCGCTATGGTTACAACAACATTGAAAATCTCAAAGAGGCGGTGGATTCTACAGCTAGATATGACATTCCTCATGTAAGATAGATCACAATTTTTTTTTTTTTTTATCCTCACATTCATTGTATGAGAACCAGTGTTTGGGATTATTTCAAGTCCAAATTATTTTAAGAAATCTGCATACTATTAAAAAGGGAAAAGAAAACCAAAATAATCGGAAAACTGATATTGATGAATGAATTTCCAGTTTTCAAACATTAGTGTGATTGGTAAAACTCATAAATCAACTCAACATACAGTCTCTATAATTGTTTAGCAACAGTCCAGTTTGTAAATGACAGAAAAGTCAATATAGAAGCTTACATCTTTGAAAAAAGAATCTTCGAGTGATGAAGATAGTCTACAGCATTCTTCACTCCCAATTTCCCTATTTAGCGTTTGCAAAATGAATGAACAGAGGCACAAAAAATGTATAGGTCAGTCACTGATGTCACTTGCCATTGAATTAAATGTGATATAAGAATGCTACATAATTAAGGCTTTTGTGAATATTATCTGTTTTCTCAGGATGTGCAGTATGTGGATATTGATCACATGGATACCCAAAAAATTTTTACTGTGGCCCATGATCGCTTCCCAGGTCTGAATGGATACTTCAAAAGTTTACAGGAACAGGGAATGAGAATTATTTTTATTTTGGTAAGTGAATGTTTAATTGGTTGTAATTTTTGATAATGTGTTCAATAAATGCATGTCTATTTTGGAGGTGATGTAACATGATAATGAATGACATCACTAGTTAGCATTATTAATTTTGATGTTCTCAGGATCCTTGCATGGTGTCCAATGCTACCAACTATCGCCCATATGAAGAGATGAAAAATATTAGTGGCAATATTAAATGGGCCAGCAATGTAAGTGTACCAGCAGATAGTCAAGATACAGATGGAGCTTTGCTTGGTTATGTGAGTACTTTTTTCAGTGGTTATTTTTTTTTTTTAGCTCATTGATCAACAGCCATGAGCTGTTGATTGTGCATACAATATTTAGTAAGAAAATAATCAAAATACCCTTACTCTGCTACATATGGCCTTTTAACAATGAGAATGTAAAACCAAAATACTGATATGACTTAGTATCTATTTTTCATTTAAGTGCTATTGCATAGTTATAGAAATTATTTATGTAAGGAGTTTCACAGGCTATCATTTAGTTTAACAGGTGCAGAGGAACACACAATTTTATTTCTTTTTTTCATTTAACATTTTTTATCCCAGGTATGGCCTCAAGGGAAAACAGTTTTCCCAGATTTTCTAAAGGACTCTGTGAAAGATGTATGGAAAAACCTGATTATTGATTACAGAAATAATCTGACATTTGATGGACTCTGGATTGTAAGTAGAACCAAAAGAAGAAATAGTATTTAAAGAATCAAATGCAGTAGTGTGTTTTTGCACTTTGTGAATTTTGTTTTACTCTTTGAATAATTTTCCTTGAATTCTCAAAATTTTGTTATCAATTTGATTCCAAACTTATATGTCATTCGATCACTTAATAAGCACAAATTTGTATACAAAATGTTTGTTTATGCCACATGCAAAAAGGAAAATTTGAACCCAGGCTTTATGGCCTGTGATGATGACAACACAAATGAAAAAATTCCCTTTATTTTGATTGAAGGATATGAATGAACCCGCCAGCTTTGGTACAAATGAAGACCGCCCATTTAACTGGCCTGAGGATGTGAAGCCTTACTGGAGTCTCAAATGTCCATACAATTCATGGGAAGATCCACCCTACAGACCAAGTAAGTAAAGGACTCAGACAAATGTCAGCCATTTACTAAGTGCTTTAGCAAACAGCAAATCTTTGTCAAAATTATGTTATATTGTATAAATACCTGAAAACATACATGTAATGTGGCCTTCCATTATATTGATTGTTATACTGAGTACAAAAAAATAAACAAAAATACAGTCAGTATAAAGTGAATGTAATGTAAAGGAAGTGTGAACTTATTTGAATGTAAATTGTGAAAATGAATTGACATCTTAAAGTTTTCAGCAGTTTTACTTATATCAGTTGTAAGAGACACATACTATAGCAAGAACAAAACAGACAAGAACAATGTCACATAAAATTACAAGGAAATGATCTTGATGATTCTTAATATAAATCCAAGTGAAAATTTCAAATTATTTGAATATAGATGTTCAGCGTTAATTGACATTTTAATGTTTTCAAAAGCCCTCACATACTACTGTATAATTAGTATTATATTGGATGCAAAAGACACATAACATAACAACAATCATAAGATAACATAATAACAGCAGTCACTGTAAGAGCAATGTAACATGAAACTGCAAAAATTATAGGGATCCTTAGTATGAATTCTGGTCTTGATGAACCATAAAACAAAAGACTTCAGTTTATGTTTAGGAAATCAGATGTGAACAATACATGGATCCACATGATGGTGAAATGGATGATTGTTTCTCTCCACATCAGAGGCTGCCTATCGCTGGGACAGAGAAGGGCAGTCTGGTAGACTATCTGATAAGACTATCTGTATGAGCACAGTCCAGGGGAACAACAATCAGTATAAACACTATGATGTCCATAGTTTGTATGGATGGAGCCAGTCTGACACAACATTGGAGTAAGTTTGCTTATGGCATATGTAACTTTTAAAGCTGCAGTGCCTATGTGCATTTTTGAGGGTGGGGGAGGGATGGGCTGAAGGGGAAGGTAAGGTGTAAGTTTTTGTAGATGCTTCTGTTCATTTGTCAGACAAGTACTAAGCTGATATTTTCAAATAGTCAGTAAGACAAAATTTTAGTTTGCTTTTATTTTTTTCAGTGCTGCCCGTGAAGCCACAGGAGAGAGAAGTATTGTGATTAGCCGTTCCACATTTCCTGGCTCAGGTCATTATGTTGGTCACTGGTTGGGTGATAATGTTAGTCAGTGGAAGGACATGTACAGCTCCATCATTGGTAATCCATCTCTCATTTCCTCAACAAACTGTTGTTGTTGGTATTATGTTCTAGTAAAGCATGATCTCAGTTTTGAAGGACATGAAGGAATCTTTCTTTCGCAATGGCGTTTCATGTATTACCATTTTAAACATATTTGTTAGATTAATTTCTGTGCTGATAAATGACAAGATAAATTGATGAAGTAAAGTTATGAAATTGAATGCAGCAAAATAGTGAAATGTATTACAAATAAACAGAGGGCAAAACTGATGTAGTATCCGAAGATAATTTTTTTTGTTTCTTGTTTTCAGGCATGCTGGAATTCAACCTCTTTGGTATTCCTTATGTGAGTATGAATGTTTGACTTTCTGCCAAGTAGCATACCAAAAAAATAGTGAAAATTACTGTTTTCTAAAAAATTGTTAAACTTCAGCATTAGTTTTTTTTTTTTTTTAATTGTGTTTTTTTTTTTCATCTTTAATCATGTATAGGAAAGAGAATTGAAACAATATCTACAATCTCAAAGAATTGAAATTGTATTCTTAAATATTATCAAATTAAAATCCCTCATTGACATGATCTCACTATAAATGTGGTATCTTTTTTTTTCTTTGTTGCAAATTACATGGGTATTTTCTAGTAATGTTTTATAAAAACATTGTCAATTGTCAGATTGGAGCAGACATTTGTGGTTTTTTCCAAGACACCACCCCCCAATTGTGTAAAAGATGGATGCAACTGGGAGCTTTTTATACATTTAGTAGAAATCACAATGGACTTGACTACACTGTGAGTATACACTATATTATTTCCACTTTTCATGCATGGCTTGACTATAAAAAGTGAACATCTATTTAAATTTACAGACAACACACTGTCCACTGTTTGAAAGAAAATAAGTGTAGAAATCATCTTAAAATAAGTCTAGTTTATTTCCTTTCATTAGTGATTTTGTTTGTTTTTTTGCCTTTGACCATAGGTCATTTTATTGTTTTGTATATGTGAATGGTATATCTGTCAGATTTAGAATCTGTCCTTGGAAACTTGCTAGCATGTCTTGTTGCCATGGAAACAGCTGTCATCTTAGATTTGCCCAGTTTTTCAACATTCTTGTCCTCTGTTGCTTCCACATGAAATTGTTCCAAATTTTGCATGTTATTTTTAAATTCAGTATCTAAGAAAATCCACAAGCAAATCAAAGTTTCACTGATATTTTTTTTTTATGAATTTTTGAAAGTGCCATATAATATTTACAAAATTGGCTTTTTTTTTTTCACTAAAAAATTGTTTTTTTCAAAAGTATAGGAAATACAATAAAAAAAACGTGTAATTTCTTTTTGTTATATAAAAGAATATAAGTGGGTGAAATGTGATGAAAATATGTTGGTAAGTTTTAGAAGAGATAGAAACTAATGTATAATTACACAAAATACCCCCAAAGTTTTGAGAAAAAAAAAAAAAAAAAAAATGAAATCTAATGATTATACATTGAAAAAACTTCAATATGCACTAAAACCTACAAAGTAACTATAGGCTATGAGATGGGAAACCCTCTGTCTCTCTCTCTCTCTCTCTCTCTGATGCCTCCTGGAAAGCATGTTCTTGAGCCTCAAATGTAACTTGCCCTGTATGTGCTATTTGATAAACTAAACATACTGTTGTAATGATATTTTCCTTTCTACCACATCTCTGAATCTGAATGAGTAACCAGACCAAAGTCCATTACTTTTTTAACAGTAGAAATCTCACAAGACCTATGCTGAATTCAGCAACTGTCATTGTCATTAGGGATGGAATAAAGGATTTGACAATGCCATATTTCCCTCAATTTGACAGCTGATTTTGCTGAATTCTATCTACCATTCACCTACAAAAATATCTGGAATGAATAACTTATTACATACAGGAACATTTTGGCCCTGTAATCTGATACAGAAATGATTATTTTTCTAAAAGTATACAAAAAACAAAAATCAATATTTTGATTCAAAACTGGCCAATCCAGTGCCTCCCTACCCTGCCCCGCCTTGCCCCCCTCCCCCTTTTACATGAAGAGTCCAAAGGAAGTTCTTTATTTTATGTGTTTTTCACACACCAGAAACAAGGACCTGGACAGATGGGAGCTGATGTTGCCAAGGCTTCGAGAGACATCATGCGTATCCGTTACCAACTCCTACCTTATTTGTACACATTGTTTCATGAGGCTCACACCAAAGGTTCCACTGTCATCAGACCATTACATCATGAGTATGTTGTTATTACATTTTCTGCATCACTGAAACAGAACTTTTGGATGAGCTTAAAATAATAGATAGATATCATTGTATTTTTGATTATGTCAGGAACTGAGGGAACAAAATATTATGAAATTTATGTTTCAAATTATCATTTGCACGATCAAGAGACCACTCATTTCATGCCATGTTTGCTTCCAGTGTGGTTTGATTTAGATCTAATTGTATGTTATGTGAGATGTTACATCAGTCATACAACACATTGTTTGATTACCAAAAAAACAATTTAATTCAATAATTAATGCTCTTTTTTTTAACAGGTTTCCAAGAGACTCTGTGGCACTGGGCATTGACAGACAGTTTCTGTGGGGCTCCTGTTTACTCATCTCTCCCATTTTGGAAGAGGTATGATCTCAGTATCATCTGAAAATTATGATTCTCAGTGAAGCTCTGAGGTTATTGTTTTAAGAGGGGGGTGTGGGTCCTGAGAGTGATTTTTCAAATTCTTGAATTAGGGATTTTTTATGCTTCAAATTTGGATTCAGCATGTCCAAATTAGAGGAAAAGTGTGGAAAAAATGATTGTTCTGCACCCAGTTGCCATGACAACGCTGCCATATTGGATTTTGTGTTTTGAAAATTAGCTATTTCCAAAAGCCTATGACTCCTAGAGTATTAAATGGAATAGTGTGAAATTTTGCACATGTATAAGATAACCCTATGTCATAGATAAAATGCATTTGTTTCTTATTTATATACCATAGAATATTTTTTTATAAACCTTTGAAATATGTATATTAGCAGATGTAAATTTTTCACAATTTTCCACCAAATATCCAATTTTCCTTCAAAAACGGAAATGAAATTCAGAAAAAGCAATGTATTTTATTAAAACGTATACTAAGGAGGATGTATATTCCAAATTTGAAGGCAACTGCTTGAGAAATAAAAAAGCCTTAGGGAAAAAAGTGAAGAAATCATACATACTGACAAAATCACAACTGAATTTTCATGATCTCTCTATACGGTCATTTAGTGTGCCATGTTGGTGCCGTTTTGGGGCATAAAGCACATGTTTCTGCCCTCATCCATTGTTTTTCTAGCGTTCAAAGTGCATAAAAATAGCAGAAACCCATTTTTGATAGTTTAGTCCCCAAACCTTATTTTCAGGACCCACATTCCCCCTTAAAAAAAAATCATAATCTTATATCCAGTAAGACATCAGAATGCTTTTTCACAAATGTGAGGCAGTCATAGTGATTTGCTCTTTCTCGTATAGTGTCTGGGGACATTTCCTGGCCACCCCAAAGTTTCCATCAAAGAGGAAATGAAATGGTTATGTATTGTTCACTTAGTTGAAAACTGAATATGGTTCTGCCACACACTAGATTACTTTATCCATCATTTTTCACTTTAAAAAGTGTCCATCTGACTTCAAATTACCTGCAATTGGCATATGTGTAGACTAAAACAGGGATATCAATGGGAAGAACTCTCTAAAAGCAAAAATTGGGCAAAAAAATTGGAAATCACCAGATAGATCCATAAATAAAGTATTCATTTGATTTCAGTTTTGTTCTTTATTATTCCTGATCTTGATATTTAATAATTTATGTATGCTGTAAAAGCTGTTTCACATTTTTTGTTCAGACTTCAATTTCTACATGTGTTTGACAGGATGAAACCAGGCACTTGTCAAACTGAGGTGACTGGAGAAATTACGTTTTTTAATAGTGAATGAATTTTTAACGCAATTTTTTTTTCTTCACAGAGCCTTTCTATATCAGTTTAAAAATGCATTTCAGAGTTAAATTTGCTGAAATAGATTGAGTGAAAGCCCACAAATTGTGGTTAAGTGGCATGGCATAATAAGAGTTAATAAAGATTAACAAAAGTCATCGGTCATTTTCTCACTGAATTCAGCTGCAGCAACAGGTCGGTTACGGTCTTTATATGTCTTTCAACCTCCTGGTGGAGATTATCTCGACGGATCTTTGTTTAAAAAAAAAAAATTCTCTTTACCTAAAAAGAAAAAAAAAGAACTGCTTTTTATTTCCCTAGTTTATTATGCAGTCTATGCCTTCCTCCATCCTCCGTCATACAGTGTTCTTTTTTATTAGGTCGTTCTGGACTCGCACCATAAAGACAGTTGCGCGAGAAGGCAATGCCCCAGTGTCCAACCCCCCCCCCCCCCAGTCCCAAAACAGCCCCCCC
>JBCEWB010102523.1:10336-21519 GCA_039654565.1 Peronia peronii | reverse complement strand
CTGTACAACCCCCGGAGGGTCCTTGGACCCCCCCTCCGCCCCCCCCCCCCCCCCCACCCAACCCCTCTTCCTTTCCATCCCTAATACATCACTGCCCTACCAAAACGGATGTGCGCTAAACAAAGACACTCAACCGATAAGCCCGGACACTTCTTCGCATCACTAAAAAACGCGTGCACAGCCACGCCCCCTCCTAGCGTATACACAGTCTTCCTCACGTCATTAAAAAATGCGTGCTGCGCCACTTGCGTTAGGAGTTTGTATTCAAGATCAGGATCAATTTGTGCTCTAACTCACTTTTCTGGATCTTTTTGGGAAAACGAAAAAATGACATGCTATAGTTCTTGAATTTGTGTAATCAATACCTGCACACCACTTTTTGGTTTCATGATTGCCGCCATTTTATTTACAGACTGTACACTGTCGATGCTTGGGGGTGCTGAAGGTCGGGATAAACGCAAAACTGGCCCTGTGCCCGGTCTTATCTGTATAGTGTCTTTGCGATAAATTCGCAAATGATGTCAAATGGCACTTATGAGCACGAGAGCTCTTGGATAGTGTCAGTAAGAAAGAATGTGCTAATAGATTTATGTACTCCTTTTTTTAGAATCAAAATGGCATAACTCATCAAATAATTTGTGCTATACACAACTGACTGTTTCTTCTCAATATCTGAGAAAGTGCTGAAATCGACTTGTGCTATTAACGGAAAGCAGTGACGATAAATACGCTTGCCTCTCCTGAGAAAGTGAATTTTCTGACCAGTACCAGCCCTAAACAAACAGAACCACGGGCAGTGGAAATAACAGGTGAATGGGCTTTGGTCTTTGAGAAATACAAACACAGACAATGAACCTTAACCGTGAACATAAGACCTGAACTTGGAGCAAACACAAGAGAGCATAACGGGGTAAATGAACCTTGGACTTTGGCAAACACAAACACAGTTAGTTGATGAACTCAATAGTTGAATGAACAAACATATGCAATGAACCTTAGACGGTAAATGAACCTCATCCCTCATACACAATCTGAGCAAACTCCTGCATAACTTTCCGTCGCTGCTTCCTTAACTCTTGAAGTCCAGGTCGAAAGCATGTTGTCTTTCTTTCCTTTTTATGCTTCACTCGAGTATGACTTTAGTAATTCACAACATATTTTTGTTTAGTTTTGTTTTGTTCTGTCAGTATCATGATGAATCCAGCAGCTCTCTACATTATACTTTTTGTTCTAGCCCACATATTATCTATTATGAGCAATTATATAAAATGTTGTTAGCAATCAGAACAATTTTAGCATATTAAATTATAATACATACATTACAGCACTCCTGTCCCCGGGTTAATGGTTGAACTAGGCTTCCCCTCAATATCTTGCTCCTAACGGATACAGTTTTTTTCAAATGTTGCATGGCTTTCTGGACCATTTTATCATTACTAGAAAGCATTTTGGGGTAGGTAGGGGGGGGGGGTTACTTTTTAAATAATGTTTTTCCTCCATTTCATTATAGCAAAATAGATAACATAAAGTGCACTGGGCCGCTCTAATGTAAAATATGCATTAAATTATTATGGGCCCTGAATGCGACATTAGGTGATCATGATGTTTTTTTCTTTCTTTTTCTTGTTCATCTTCAGCTTCTCCTTACTCTTTGTCGTTCTACTTCTGTTCTTCTTTTATTTCCTTTTCCCTCCTTCTTTTTCCTCCTTCCCATCATCATAAACATTATAGTTATTATCCTATTCAGCATTTCATATAAATGTTTTTCGCATTTAAAGACATGGACTAATGGTAACTAACATGCCTTCAATTTTGACGATATGCGCTGTCAACTGGTACCTAACTACATACATTAAAAAATACAAATAACGGTCTGGAAAGCTGGTAAGTTGAATGTTAAATAAGTTGATGGGACTTGCCAAATTTTCAATCCGGCTTGGTTCTTTGTCAGGGTATGTCATTATTATAACACTGCTCTAGCCTGTCAATTTTTGGTATTTCCAAAAATACCACAATACATCATTCTACCCACCACATCTTTAGTCCATAGGATGGCTTGGCCCTAATCCACTCATAAGACAAACAACACATTCGATTACGTCTATAAAAGCACGCGCCCGTGGATTTCCCACCTCGGCCCACACCTGTCATAGCGGACAGGCCAAAGCCGTAACAACAATATTTTTCACCTGTTCGTTATTGACCTTTTATTACGGTATGTACTGGTGGGCGGTGGCGACCTGGTCAGCATTGCTCGGTGTTTGTACTTGGACATTTACTCTCTGGCAGTCAAGTACCTTGGTGTCTGCAGAAATTCGGAAATCTAGCCATCTAAATATCTGTCTGTCTGTCTGTCTTTCTGTCTGTCCATCTGACTGTCTGTCAATTCATCCGTCACTACTCATCTTCCATTTCTATCTACCCATCCATCAACCAACCAACCATCCATCCATCCATCCATCCATCCATCCATCCATCCATCCATCCATCCATCCATCTATCCATCCATCTATCCATCCATATCCATCCACCCATCTATTTTGTCTTTCTGTCTGACTGCCTGCCTGCCTGCCTATCTAAATTTCCCTGTCTGTCAGCCTATCTGTCTGCATGAATGCATGCACGCATGCCTGAACGAGTGTGTATACCTGCCTGTGTGTATTTTCTTTCACTCATTTATTCATCCATCTCCATTCATTTTTTCGTTTCAGTTGTTGCCTGTTTATTTATTTGTCCATCTATCTTGACATGTCTTTTCGTTTAGTCTCGTAGAGCAATGTTCTATCTTTTACTGCTTTGCTACATTTGCTGTCGGATAATCTGCTATGAAGAAAGGGTGAGGAGAGGAGGTGCCAGAGACAAACAACACAATCCAGTCTATATCAGCAGAATAAGGCCAAAAGTCATAGGGCCTTTTGATAGAATGGGTAGGTGGGAACAGGGGTGGAAAGGTAGATTCTTCAATCCCATCCGGCCTCACGGCCTCTGGCGTTCATCAGGGGCCATTTATAGCTAAGACCATTATACGCGTGTACTGAATGCTGGGTTACTTGGAACTGTTTTATGTGAGAATCCAAAGCTTGTTATATGGGCTTTCATTGATGCCTCAGAATTCGTTTTTATCCTGTTAACCTTTCACGGCAGGTACATATATACACGTACATATCTGTAGGCCTATATATTATTTATCCATTTTAAATGTATACTCTAAGAATACGTTTACGAAGACCGGGCAGCGGTTGGAGTAGACTATTGCCAACTCATCAGGAACCTCACCATGATAACTCTAGAAGAAGAGGAACGACAAATTGATAGTAATGATGGATGCTGGGCTTTTAACTGTTGACAAAATCATTGATTTCAAGAGAGAGAGGACAATAAAGTGACATGGGGATATTCATAAAAAAGAGATAAATTATGGGTAAAGGAAACAGGGGAGAAACTATTACCATCAGGAAATGTCCAATGTCTCCAGACGGAGTTAAGATCTAAGAAAAAGGAGAACACAACAACACAAAGACAATAATTAATAGTAATGGCAGAAACAAGATTTTCTGCAGCTGATAGTGTTAGTGTTTTCAACGTAGAACAGATAACAAATCGATATGTGAACACTCGCACTGAAGAGGTTAAAGAAAGAAAGGGAAAAGCTGTGCAGACTTGTGGAGTTTTCTACAAGAGCTATTATGACTATTGCTGCTGAGAAAGGGAATAGAGGAATATTATACCCATTGACTGTCGTGGTTTTCCAGTATAGTGAGAATATCGCCACTTGTCTCGGCATTTGATACAATGAGTACATTCACTCAGGGAAAGCCGGCCACTCCATAGCGCCGACATGATCCTGCTGGCCCACGCTAACTGGGACAGCTGCGGATTAAAGGGCCAGTAACCGTGAGTCATACAGCTCAGGAATGGGCTCTGTTGTCTGCCCTTTGTTTATGTGATTGCCTTTGCTGAGGTCCCTGCGATTTGGAGTGGGCGACTTGTTTGTGGTCGATAACCAATACACAGCTCAAGTCCTTTCTCCTTGCCCCGAACGCTTCGTCGGACGTAAGTGAGCTAAGTTCCTCAGGGACAAGTGGCCTGACCTAGATCACTTGTTCTCCACTGAGATTAAAGGTAACGCACCAGGTACATGTAATAAAGTTTCATCCGGCACAAAAAAAATAATGAGTTGACATGAATTAGGTCTCTCACAGCAAATTTCTCTCGACACTCCGTGGTTAACCTAGGAATGTCGAGAGACGGATCTGGTCAATGGTTCGAGCAGTATACTTTCACTAGAGTTCCTTTCAAAACAAGATACACCATTGCAAATATAATACTTACAATACCACTTTAGCTCTCTACAATCCAGTATGACAAATATGATACAGCTGAATAAGGCTAAACACTTTTGAACCAGGATTACAGCCACTTATGACATTATGATTATTTTTTTTTTAATGACTACAAAGTATAGACTTACTGTTGGCAAATACTTACATTCTGCCAATGTAATCGTCTCATTGTAAGGTTGTTGATGTTATAATGTTTAAAAATAATTGTTATATTCTTTTATGCCAGACCGCCCCAGAGGGTTAGTGCATAAACTAAACATGAATATTAATGTCATAATAAAAATTATGATACTCCATTAGTTCGACTGATTCTTTTGACCTGGGAGAAAACCTCCATTATCTGCTTAAATCAGTATTGTTTTCAAATAAAACACGACATAATGAAAGAATGCTAGCATAACGTTCTAAAGGAACTGGCCATTTCTTGCTTTCAGTAAGTAACAAAGATGCGATAAGTTCACTGAAGAATCATTACGTCCTGGGTGGGAAATACACGTGAGCATGACAAAAGGAGAATGGATTAATATATATAAAAAGTGAACAAAAAGTGTTAAAAGAAATCATGGTACATTAACCCTCTACAACTCATTGTGACATATGTGGTACATGTACATGGTTAGGAATGGCTAGAAAGGATTGAATGGCTTTGAACACTTTGCGGGTTTTATGCAAGAAAATTATTTTACACTGCAAAATTCTAATGCAGATCAATATTTAGTCATCATAAATTTGAATGATCTAATACTACATTTGTGGAAATTCACTTCATTTTAAGACCATACCTTTCATTTTCTAAAAGCTGCTCCGGGTCTTTGAGGGTTAAACGCAGGAGGCTTATGTATCAAAATTTAACATGACTCGGAAATCTTTATGCACCCACTAGATGATCGGTTGAAATATTTCGCACAATAAATGGGTGTTTTGTTGCACGTAAGAACTCAATCAAGAGCGTTCCTACCAACAGTGAATTCAATTCTGTGATCAGCGATACGCTTATCAAGGTGCAACAATGTTTCTTGAGTCTGTCTTGTTCTGATGTTATTACTGTTACTCGTGATATTTTTTGTCTATAAGCACAAACTAACAAACATCTACCTCCACGTGAGTGTGAATGCATATTGTGTGCATTCTGTGTCTCCTCAACTATGAATGGAAATTCTTTTTGAGGACAAATAACATTTATCCTGTCCTATCTTATAACTTTATATACTTTTTTTAAAAAAAGATGTACAACAGTAACATCAACAACAAATCTATTTTTAATCCCAACATAACAAAAACAGCGACTATATGTTGTAACCATCTGCGATTAGCATACTACCCCCATTAACATTAAACCCAGATCGAATGGATGAAATAAAAAAAAATAGTGTCTGTTCATTCGATTTGAAATTAAACAGATGTTTCTATGTGCGGATGTTTATTTTCTGTCTTTGAAGATTGGTTGATTGGTTGTTAACTATTCATAATTTGTATTCGCTGCTATCCATATTGATGTAATATGAAAACAATATGATCACGTGGATAACAAACAGCATATTTTTAAATCTTATTTCAGTCAGCATATTTTTAAATCTTATTTCAGTCTATCTCATCTTATCTTACCTTACAATATATTATCTCATTTCATCTCATCCTATCACATTTCAACTAAAACAAACAAACAAACAAACAAACAAAATTAAACAATAAAACAATAGCAATATACCCATCAAAAACAACAACAATCAATCTATCATTCACAATAATATCCCACCAATAACAAACATACAACTAATGAGGGGTCCGACGGATATAAGCTTAACGATTTTGATTAAAACGGTACGTCTTCGGCCATAGCTATCAGCGGCCGATATCGGCGAGGACGTTCCCAACAAACATTATCAGAATAGCAGCAACCTATAACTGGCATTTGGAAAGACTGACCATATACAATGAGAAGGCGGCATTTTGTAATCAAGTGAGACAATGACTCGCTTCAGAAATTAAGATCTGAACGAGCTCCATTACCTGAGAGGCTACAATTCAGAACCGAAAACTGTATGTCACAAGTACCATCGAATCTGGTTAGGTCATATAGAAAATTTGGAACTGTTCATTTGAGTGACTGATCGCCTATATAGAAAAAATGACCATGTATAGGTCTATATGGGTGACAAATCACCTAATAGTGATTGTCCATATCATTTTTACTACTCCAATTTAACTGAAGCCTTTCAGCCACCGTAAGGGGCTATCTATAAGATCACGTTTACTAATTAGATGACATGTCACCCAAACAGACCTTGCCATAAAATTATTGCTTTCCCCGTCAACTAAACATAATCAGAAGAGAAATGGCCCGCTGTAGAAACAAAAATTTGCATAATCTTCATTATGAAAGGGATGACGTCACAAATTGTGTTTCCTGCAGTCGCCATAGTTTATGAAACACTGTCGTTCTGGTTGAGAGGGACACGCCGATCATAAGCCGATATGGCTCCAATCCACTACATTAAAGCAGTCCATTCGCCAGACGATTCTAGCCAAAAATGTCACCGTTTTTAGTGCATGACGACAGTTTTAGGTCATGACTGTATCAAACCCATGAAAAGTGGCCGTAGTGTATTATCACAGAATACTGAAAGAGCGACTGTTACTTCCAAGGTATTAGAATTTTGCAGGTAGAGTCCAAAATTCTTTGATTGTTCGTGAAAACTCATCGTGATACATCTCGGCGACGAAATTGCACTATATGTCTTATTTTTCTCCTTGTTGCCATGATATCTAAAGGCCTGTAGACAGATTAGTTTTGCTACCATGTTGCAAATCATGTCTGCTATCATTGCAAAATACACTGAAACATTCGACCACTGAAAATGGAGTACAACAAAATATCCATGAATCTCTGTACTTTTGATAGAGATTGTCTTGTATGTCTGTATTTGGTGTGAAATTAATGTTATCTAAAATCGCTTCCATTATCAGTGCGTTTGTCCAGTTGTTTATTTTTCTCCAGTTCTAAAAGTAAGATAATTGTTGCAATAGATCTGATATGTTCCAGGTCTGCACGACTCGTTCGAATCATTTTAAACAAGATCTTCAGACTGGAAATTTTAATGAAACAGCGTTGGATAATTGGTGAACAATTTAATGTCATCTTCACAGGATGCCCATCATTGCTGTTAGATCTTATGATTATATTTTGCTCTCAGTTTCCTTATCTTCATTACAAAGTGTTTTATTTTATCTTCTATCATTATCTTTTCCATCATGGTGTCAAATCGTCCAAAATAAGAATATTTTATGTGAATAACCAAAGCGGTCAGGAATAATTGAAACTAAACTGACGACAACTTACCCTTTTGGCGACTGGACACAGTTTTCTCTTCTGCCATGTTTGCTGTATCTTAACTAACCGATTCCAGTCAATCTTTCCTCTACCTCTCGGAAACCGCACATACACTCAAATGTCCACCCTCAAAATGTCGGTGTCACGTTCTCTCTCTAAATCCCCAATCCCAATCCCGACTGTCACTCCTCCGCCATTTACTAAACATTGCCAAAGCACCAAAACACCTTCTTCCACCCTGTTGACAACCACTTTTTTTGCCCTTTTTTATCCTCCCAGAGTAGCAATGTTTCAGCCTGTTACGTCTAAAGCGCGTTATGCGGTTCAATCTGCCCTGACCTTGTAAAATAAATCCTGAGTTTGTAATCCCCCTCCTCTCCCCCTCCTCCTATGCCAAGGATAAGCTGACTTCTGACGTAACGGGCAGCCCGCCCCTATGTCACGTGACTGTAAATTTTATTATTTATGCCGACCTCTGTGTTCCCGACTGTCGAGATTTTCAGAAAAGGTAACGATGTGAGCTGTCGCCTATTATGGCGAGAATAAGCCACTTCAGTGAGTCATTAATGACGTTTGTCACTGTCGTCACTGAATGTATTAATCTCTCTCACTTGTCTTGTGGTCAATGAGTTCAATTCTGATTTAAGATAACATTTTCAATTTTTGAGACATCGTTATAGCTTCGATAATAATTGTCACACAAACTAAACTATGCTGGCGTATGAAAATCACGAAAACCATGATTCGCACGGAATAAGCCCCACCCATTTCTGGCAAACAAATTTAAAAACAAACAACACAAACACATACATAAACAAAACACCCTAACAATATAAAACAAACGAACGGCGGTTAATCAATCATTTAGTCATCTTTCCAAAGTCCATAAATATTAGAGTTGGTTTTGTTGTTGTTGTTTCTAAATGATTTACTGCTTTTTATCTCCAATATTGGGCGCTGACTTGGTTTGTTAATATGCCCACACATGTGAGAAAATCTGTTTGAATATGTGTATGTTGTGCCTCTCACAGTCTACCTGTCTGTCAGGTCAGGCTGAAAGTAAATTTATATGGTATCTGGGTCAGCTGTCATAAATAATAAACTTACACGCGACTGATCAAATCCTCTCCCGGATTGCTGAGTGACCCAATTTTAACCCTTAGGTAACCATAATGCTGAGGCATTGGGAAACTTCCCAGGTTGAGGTCTGTCACCCCTATGCTTATAGCACAAGACCTCACTGCTTCGGTACTTGTAGATCGGATGTTGGCATTTAAAGAATTCGAGTGGATCTCCATCCGGCAACTGGCTCGACCAGATCCATGCCTCACGCTACATCCGATCATTGTGATCCGCTAGCTTCAGTCAGTTTCGCTGTCAACCAGAGCAAATTGTGGGTGAATGATGTCTCTTGATGCTAAGACGTAAATTGTACCCACGCTCAATTTTTTTTAATATAAGGATAAGACCAGGCTTCATCCCTATCTCTCCGCCTCATTCCCAATGATGGTGCTTATGTGAAATGATTTTATTTCACTAACACGGCATCAATACTGCCTATGATGGTTGTGGCTGCCTTTTACTTTGCTTTGTCGATCTAATGGTATTGTCTGCTCGACTATGCACACACTGAGACCATCTATGGGGATAAACTAGTGGTCTTTTGGAAATAGCTGGACAGGTTCAGATCACAGATCAGTTATGACCAGGTAGTAAATAACCTAAAACTTAGGTTTTGTATCTCCCTCATGGGCTGAATCAGACTAGAAATACCCTCTTGTTCCAGACCACTATGCTACTTCAAATAACAAAAACAATCATTGATAACACCAATAACATCATTAGCATTTGTTGTCGTCGTGGCACAGAGAGGTGATGACAATAAAAATTTGTTTTATTGCCACCGACTGCCTTATAAAATGGTGTCTAATGTGACCGTGTACAACAAAAGTGTCTCGGTTTTTGTCCTGCTTTTTTTTTTTTCTTACACATTTCATGTTCAATTCCACCCGCTCTACGATCTTTCTTGAGCATGTGAATAATTAAGATTTGTTTTAATGAGATCTCTCAGAATGTTTCCAGGTATGCGACTATTACCAGTAGATCTAGTCATGAAAAGCACCTCATGAACAGCCAACCTGAGAACTTGCCTTTGGTACCAATGCAGAACACCCAGTGCTTTATCTACTTTGCACAGACGAAGAAAAACATGGCCGCAGAGATTAGGAACACCATTACTACAGATGGTCATTGAACTGAGAGGCAGCAGAAATGAATACTTACCTCTTAGACATTAAACTTCTCCGGCACTCTTAGGAAGAAAAAGAGGTGCCAAAGTAACCTTCACAACCGCGCCAGATGATTGGTTCATATAGATCATTTAGCCATGAGATTACTGCTCTTTCATCATCTAACTGTGAGTCCATTGGACATGAGACCTTCCTCCTGTTTCCATTAGTTACCCGACTATGTGTTCACCGGTATATCCAGTCCTGAGAATGTTGGATGACTGAACATCCCATGCCGGGTCGCCGGGCTATGATTTCATCATATAATTGGTCATTCGATTGGTCATGTCACCATAGACCAATGGGTAATTGGTAGCTCAACGATGTAATCATTTCATCAATGGCTGCTTTAAAAGTCCCCAAAATGTGGTCAGCAAACCAACAATTTACCATGTAATTCATAATGTGCGTAGCCGTCTGTCATGTAACTAATTACCCAGTAACAGAAGTAACAGACCCACTAAAAAAAAGGTTCACTTAATTGTTCACGTGATAACAATCAAGTGTTCAGACTGGCCCGCCTAGCACAGGTAACAGAGCCAGAAAACTTCAGCTCACACTGGAGCTAATGACACGCGAGAACCGACGTGCATAGTCAAAGCCACAATCGGGGACACAAACGGCATCATTGTGATCAAAGCTCATTCCCGTCGAAACAGAATGTTACATTAGCCTTTTTCACCCAGATCTCAAGATATTCATTGTGTTTTGCTAACATCAGTCACCAGTACAAGCTGCTGAGAGCCAGTCACTGCTATTGAAAAAAAAAAAAAAACATACAAGCACCCACACACGTTTGTACATAGTGCATCTGCATGGAATAAAGCGAGCAGTTCGAAAGGAACTCGATCGTTCGGGTTATACATTTCCATTCCTGGGAGACAGCGTCGCTTTTTACTTCAACGGTTCATTCTGACTGACTGACAGTCTTTGCAATAACCTACAGAACGATCTTACAATAATGAACAGCACTAGACATCCATCTTCATCCATCTGGACTGGTATTAGGGTTAGAAACATGATTAAATGGCTAATGTGGGTCTTCATATTAACATGAGAGAAGATAAATAACCTGTCTCTGACAGAGGTAGCCGGCCTCAGGCGACTGAAACATGCAGCAAACAGCATGAACTAACTAAGTATTTAACTAACTAACTAACTAACTAACTAACTAACTAACTAATCAACCAACTAACCAACCAACTAACTAACAAACAAACA
>JBCEWB010102523.1:0-10236 GCA_039654565.1 Peronia peronii | reverse complement strand
TAACTAACTAACTAACTAACTAACTAACTAACTAACTAATCAACCAACTAACCAACCAACTAACTAACAAACAAACAAACTGAATAACTAAGTAAGTAACCAACTAACTAACCAACCAACCAACCAACCAACCAACTAAATAACTAACTAACTAAACAACTAATTAACTAACTAACTTACTAGCTAACTGACTAACTATCTAACTAACTAACTAACTAACTAACTCACTGCCTCTGAGCGGTGAGACGTGGAAAAATTAGACAATTTTTCTTCTCACAAGTGCGCCTAACTTCTGAACTTGACACTCAGATTTTATCGACGACCGGTTCCCATGCAATAAATACAACGGGGAATTTCTTCTTACTTTATTTTTATTTTATATTTTTTAATCATTCCTTTCCAGAATAAAGCTGGCAAGTGTCACTTTAAGAATGCTTTCTAAACAGGGCTTCTCAACAGCCCACTAAGATCATTATTTGCAACGGATTGGTCGAACAGCCAAAGAAATTTATTTGGCCCTCATGTGGGATTTTTTTTTTAAATTGTAGCAACAGGTGCACGAACACAAAAATATCTCAATCACATGAGAAAAAGAGGGAGCAAGCAAAAAACAACAACAACAAAAAAATTAGATGAGCGATAGGCTTGAACAAAGGTGGATAAAATAATTTGTACTTTTATTGCACTCTGCAAATAAATGGAGCGATGAGAGACAGTATGACCAGCACTTTCGCTGTGTAGGCAGTCAATTACAAATCAAAATCAAAGAAGTTTTCATGTAAGAAAGTGGGTCCTCCCAATTAATCAATCACTACATAAAAAGAAAGACAGACACTGTTTACTACTTCGATTTCTGACATTCCATGGTAGTGTGGTTTAATTAGTCAATCAACGGTAATAAGACAAATCAGCCAGTCTCTGTCCGAGTGCTCGTGTGTCACGAAAGGCTGAAAGTGAAGTTATTTAGTATCTGCCTCAGCCCTAGTTGTAAATATGACTTTTGGACTTTATCGACGAAAATCTCTGGCAGTGTGAAACGGGGGATGGTCTCTTGTTTCCGGATAATAATGTGGATAGTGCATCCTTATAAGACAATCATTTATTTACCTCCATACTGGTTGAAGTTTAAATCAAGATCTAGTTTGATATCTATAGGAAATAATTAACTCTACAAAACCTTTCGATATTTCAGTAGAGTACCTGGAGTAACCAAAAAACAATGTCACCATTGATGTTTTTATTTCTGTCATTGTTTTTTCTAATATCGATGCTGTTGTACCTCATGTAGTTTTTGCAGTTGTTGCCATTGTGATATTGTTGTTATTTTGGTATGTGTTGTCATAAGGGTTTGTAATGTTGAACATGTTGACTCCTGATATTAAGATACTACTCCTAAATCGCTAGTGTAGAAGACTGACTGTCCTCACTCAAGATACCGAGGCATAAGAAGGTGGAAAGGGGGGGGGGGGGGCGCACACATTTTAACGCAGAGACAAACAGTCCCTTTCGCCATTTGATCTCAGGCCAGAAGACGTTGCCACTCCACGGTTGCTATTGTGATCGGCTAAATTTACGACAGTCCACAGCAGAAACAGACAATTTGTCCTCCTGCCACTGCCATTTTTATCTTACACCTTGACCTGATCGAGAACACATGAGTGACAGCCTATGCCAGATTTTGTCGACTGGGTATATCGAAAAAAACAAAAACAAGAAAAAAAAAACAAAAAAACATTAAACTAAGAGTTTCAAAAAGAAAATCTCACCCTGGTATCTTTATCTCAGACAGTAAGGAAGATATACCCTGGCTGGCGAATGTCAGGTATCGAAAACTATTGTAACAAAAAGGCAAAAGATAAATTGATAAGACATTTATTGTTCGATTTTAATCAAGACTGGACACAGTGTCTCTCCAAATAAATCTTCAAATTCGAACCGTCAAAAAAGCCCAAGAATACCACTTACGAAAATACCGGGTTTCAAAATTATTGACTGCACACAACATAACAATGCGCAATTTCGATCATGTATCGTCCGAACAGGGTAGCCCTCAATGCACACAGGCTTTTGACAGTAAAATTTGTTATTTTGCAAGGGCCACCTCTCTAGTCGCCCACTCCCTTTGAATAGTTCAAAAATCTGGAGTCCGTGACTGTTACTGTGACCAAATAGTGGAATTCGGGAATTAAAGTTTCTGTATCCATATTGAATCATCGTTTGACTGTTTTCGCCTCCTGAGTGCGGTCACTTGATGCTGAAGTTGCCCTATCGATTGCAGCAATCTGATCGAAATGGGACGAGAGCCATATAATCAATACACAATTTCTTTTCCTCTATCTGCAGTGGACTTTGGGTGAAATGGTACGGAGGCGGGATGGTTTTATTATTGGATCGTTGAGTAGTTGTTAGTTGATTGCTAGATTGATGGATTGATTGATTTATGGGGTGTTCAGAAAGATGGAATGGGAAGGAAATTGGTGGGAAAGGACAAGAACGAAAGAGGATTTTTGTCCTTTAGCTTATGAAGTCTTTTTTTCTTCAATCTTTTAGAAAACGGGACTTCCTCGTGCAAAGCTCATAAACGTTCGGGTATCAATGGAGAAACTTTCGTATGAAAAATGAAGGAAGGCAGGAGAGGTAGGGGAAGTGCGGGAGGAGTGAGTTAGTGGTGGAGGAGGAGGAAGCAAGAGCAGAATCATAATAATACTGAGGTCGCATTTAACTTCACCCAGTCTACCTCCAGCTCCATCCCCCGGCCCCACCTACTCCCAAAATTTCCTTCCCGAGCTACCTATACATTCACTTGGTCCACTTGCTTGCAGAGTTTAAGGTTTAAATATTATTATTATTATTATTACTATTATTTTATTTTTATTATTATTATTGTGGTGTGGGTGACCCAGTGGGTTAGACCGTTGGATTCGGGATCGGGGGTTCTCGGTTCAATTTCTAATTGGTCCCGACATTTTATTTTTGCCCTTGGGAAAGACAATTTACATAAATTTGCTGATTCATCTCAGGTCAAAATAAGTACCGGAGCCGACCACTTTATTGTTAGACTGATAAGGATCTGAGCACCAAAAAAAAAAAAGGCCACGCGGGGTCGCCATGGTCGTGTGAATAGGCGTCTCCTACTTAGCAAAAACTCATGTCGTGGAGTCATAGGTTCGAGTCCCGGATTCTACCATCGAGAGATAGGAAGGGTTTGCATATTAGAACCTGTCCCTTGGCTTCATGGGTATGGGAGCCCGACGTCTAGCCGTTAAGGACCATTGGTAGTCAAAAATTGGATGAACAGTAGGTGGGAGATGCCGCTGTCCCGGCAAAATTTCCCAAGTTCCAAATTTCTACCCATGATAAAACCTTTACATGAAGCTGAGATAATCCTACTTTCTTAGGATTAAAAGGCTCCATACATCTAAAAAAAAAAAAAAAGTCAGCCGCCCTGTGTGCCTAGCAGGAAGTTAAGAACATACATAAGTTTCTTCATTGGGTCTATCGGGATAATAAATGATTGTAAATCATAGCAATGTGCGCTGTCTAAATGTTGTGTATTATCTTTATGATATTCAGGGTTTGCATTAGTCGGACGAGAGTGTCCAACAATTTGTAGTATTCCATGTCAATAATTTAAAGTCCCCGGCCACTCTGTCGTTACCTTATCCTCACTGGGCCCGCCGGTCAACAGTTGCAGATTGCGTCAAAGACTTTTAACCTGATCATCCTGCTTGTTCTTGTGTGTTTTCAGATTCCGTTGTTAACTATACAACAAAAAATCTGTCGTTTAGGGAAAAATAAGGCGATTGCAGCCCGAGCCGTAGAGATAGTGTGAGTTTGCTAATCAAGGTTAACAAAACAAATCAGAACAGTCTCTCTCTCGTTGCCAGCTTTATGCTTGACTTATTATACATTTGCTTGTATTTTCTATCTTCACTTTTATAGATAGCTGACCATGTCTTACTTTTTTATTATTATTAAGTCATCGTTTTTATTATTTTTTAAAAATATACCTTTTTTTATGTTCATTTATCCCTTACTACAATTAATTTTCCTGTTTACATACAACTTGCCTGTCTTACTTTTTTATGTTCAGTTATAATCTTAGTCCTATAGTCTTCATGTTCACATACAGTTTACTGCTCTTACATTTTTAATATCACATACGCTATAGCTGACCGCTGTCATCCTTTATTTTCATGTACAACTTATTCTTAATTTTTATAATCTATTGGAATTAGATGTGCAGCTTACAATGTCGATATTCTTCTCATTATTATTATAATTATTTTCTTCTTCTTATATTATTATTATTGTTATAATTCTTATGTTCAGATTTGGCATAACGCTCTAGAATTTCATATTAGTTCACTCCGTCCGACTTCTTGAGGTGCAATAGAAGGTGACATCAAGAAATATTAACATTCTGGAGCTGACGTAACGATAAGTTTGGATTTCCACAGTCGGCGAGACAAAACAGAACCATTTCTCCTTTTCCATCGACCTTGGCCTCAACTTAACTCTTTCACGCCCCATATTTTCTTTCCTTTTTATTTCCATTTGTCTTCCATGTAAGCAAATAGGGGATTGGTCAGCACAACACTGTTTACAAAACAGAGGAACATAATATTTGATTCATGACTAGCAGTGGCTTCAAAAGGATGAAAGCAAAGAAGCGTATTAGGTGTTTTTACTTGAGAAAATCATTTCGAGCAGCACAGACTTTTCGTGCAGACCAGTATTCTGTCGGTAATCTCATAAAAGGTTTTTGAAAAATCAACTCTGTTTAAAGGCGGTATTACAACTGTTTAAAAAACAAACAAACAAACAAAAAAGCAAAAAACAAAAACAAAACTTGCCTGATCTTAGAAAGCTAAATAAACTTGAAATATAACGCGAATGACAGAATATTGTCAGGAAAATGATGGTTATTCCCAGCCAGATCAATGCCATCGTGAGAACTGCTGCTGTTATTTTCACATATATTTTTAAAATTTTAATGTTAGAGTCGCGGTAAAAGAGAACGGACGAATTTTTTTTTAAAAATGAAAAATTCCTTTCGCGTGAGGTTTGATCACAAAGTAACCTCTGAAAACATCGCAGAATGTCGGGTTTTTCACTTAAAATGCGTAATTATTTGACCCATTTTATTCGTGTCCTGTTTGACATTGTTGTTACATCCATATGTTGAATCATAAAGATTCATGTTGTCCAATTTGTTTACAGTGCAATGTTTATCTCATTGTAACCTTAGGAGCCGCCTAAATTTTATCACCTGAAAACTTGCGATGTTCAAGAAAAGGAACATTCACCAACAACTTATGAGTATTGCAAGATTCAGTGGACAAGTCCATTGTGAGTGAGGCGGTGTCAAAGAAGCGCGCGGATCCAAAGTGTCTCCTGTTCTGGCTGAATTCTTCTACAAGCCCGCAAAACTTTGAATGACTTGTTTTTTTTAATTTGTTTGCCACTTTTGTGCCCCACAGTCATCCCGTGCAGCTTTTTGTTTCATTTATTGCCTATAAACTGCATAGGAAAAAAAAACTGAATAAATGCAAGCCTACGCGACAATCGCCCGAGTCTTTGTGCAGACTTACAAGGCTTCGGGTTATATTTTCCACTATCGTTCATCTCACAGAAATTGGGTTACTCTGTCGAGAAAAGAGAATGGGGGACAGGGAGAGGAGGGTGGTTCTAAGTTGGACTTTGAGTCTTTTGAGCACACAATTTCGGAGCTTCGAGAAACTTCGTCTCTCATCTCTGATCCTATAGCAAAGCAGAATGAGCAGTGGAAGTCCACGATATAAGCGTATCTTAATCTTTCTGGGCTATACGTATGGACTTTCAAAGCTTTGAGTAACTTCTCTCCTCTGATTAGCCATATGCCAAATACACTGGGAGACCTAAGTGATCGGATCGGAAAAATAAGCATGTAGGACAATCTCTCTGAAGTTTTTAACATAATATTTTATTATAGGAAGTGTCAGATTATTTTTTATTCTCTCTCTCTCTGTCTCTGTCTCTCCTTTATCGAAAAAAACAAAACAAAAAAAACTCCGCTTATGGACAGTGGTCCACCATGTACCTTGTTATCTTCTTGGCTTCTTGAACATGTCCAACACTGCTTTGATTAATTTATACCTTTCATCGTTTTGGGTCTTCCCTGTGAAATTGGGGTTCGATGTGACTTAATCTTTGTGATTCTGAATGCGGGTCTATGGAAGTATTTGGCGTACAAGATTGTCTGCCATATACATTTCTCATGTTCATGTTTGCATTCTCACCTCTTGGCAAGTTCCGCCCCACCCCTTCCCCCTTCACCCATCTACCCTTTCCTCTCTTCCCCCCCCCCCCCTTTCCCCTCAGGGCCCAAACCCAGACACTAAATTCTCGAATCCCTCTCTCGTTTTAGGCCCTTGCCCCAACCAACTGCCCCGTTTTCGAGAAGGACATGCCGGCAGCGTGAGAGACTCTCATGAAAATCAGGGCTGGTAGCCTTTTTTGTATATTCTCTAGACTAATCTCCCAGATCAGGGTCGCACACATTTATTGCAGGGAATTTTATGAATAACAATGCATTCATTGCATGGGGATCATTGTGTCCATATAACATTACGGGCATTTTTGGGAGCCTCTGAGGATCCAATAAAAGGCAACGATAGAACACCGGTTCTTGTGCCAGAGCAGCGATCCCAGCTTTATTACGGTTTTCTTCGTGCGTCCTCTCAATAGATTTAAGATTTTTTTTTTTTTAAATCTCAGGCAGTAATGATTTATGAAGGCAGGAATGAAAGCTAAGGAAAAAGTTTGAAAAATGTAGCTAGAGTGTGTATACTTTGACTTTGTTATATTGAGCCGATCCTTTTGTCAGTGTGAGCCGTTCTATTCGTCGAGCGGATATGACGCCACAGGGCTAGTTCTAGCCAATGTTTCAAATACTTGTTTTCTGGAAAAGACATTATTCATTTCTTAGAGTTTTTCCAAACCTGAGAAAATATCGGTATACTTCGAAACGGAGCAGCCTACAGTAAGTCCAAAAGTAGCAAGAAGAAAAAACGGGTGATTGTTTTGAATATTGAATTTACGCAATCTTTACCATAGCATCCAGACTCTGGCCATTTAAATCTATTACCTCTAATCTCACTGGAGGAATTATTAACGTTTCGTAGCCAAAACATCAACAATTGTATTACGGCTGCTAAAACAACCTACTTATAGATGATGACCGGTCACAGGACAATCAGTTCTATGTCGACAAGGACAACCATACACTATCTTACGATTAATGGTCATATTTAATGAGCTAATTTGAATAAGAGTTTCAGCATAAGGGCCTGCCAATAGTATAGCAGTTACATGATGCTGGTGTAGATATTTCGCTGCCTGTTAAAACCGTGGGCAGTGGAAGAAGGAAGAGGAGGTCAGAGAGAGAGAGAGACAGACAGACAGACAGTCAATTTACAACTGAACGACCAGACAGACAGACGGCAGAACAGGCGCACTTCTATACAAGGTAATGTCTAAGATATACTGCAAAACGGAGCATTAAGTAATTTCCATCTAGGAGTCCAGCGTAATCTCGGGCCTACTATCTGTGGTCCACTGAGGTTTGGGACTGGGAAAAATGGGGTAGAGAAGGAAGGCACATCTAGCATATTACTGGCACCCGCTTGATGTCGATATGGCTGAACGCTTGTGAGTAAGACACTGAATTACTGACAAGCCTACTCACTTGAAGTTGCTGGTAGACTTGCACGCTGGAGAAAGAGCTGCATAAATATACGGCACAGCAATGACCTCACCCTTGTTGTAACATGTTTAGGTGATTAAAGATATGCACCGTACTGTATAGTGGTCTTTTACTAGTACTCACTCTATTACATTCTCCCAATATGTATATGCTAAACAGTCTTCAACCAGCAAAAGGCATAAAACAAGGTCCTGGATCATTCTACTCCATACTTACATGACCGAAATGGCTGTATGGCAAATCGGGAAGCCATTTAAGTCAGAAATGACAGCTTAACTACCCAACAGAAAACTAACATTTGGCAGAATGTTGCTGCTAAATCTTTGCCTTGATCAAAATACGGGCACCATGGTGTGTTTCGATCACTGAGCATTGGACGGGCATCATAGTGGTTTCTAAACCCCAACCTTCCCCTAACCTTGAGGACATCCGACGTGTATAGCCGCCGCCATAATAATCGATATGTTTGAGCCGTAAGTTAAGATGGGGATGGATCCGCCGGCGATAGATGGGCATCATGCAGCCACTTCCAAACTGAACATACAAACACAGATAGAAAATAAGGCTTTTCTACCGCCCAAGCAACAAACCAGTAGTGGGACAACGATTCATTAATGTTTGTCTTGAATCAAAGCAACTATACAGAGTATATACCACAAATATTGCAAATCTGCAGACCCGAAAACAAGCTAGCGAGAGGATATTTTGTACACAGGAAACGATGTTTATCGATGGCGACAGAGCAACTGTCTCTTGCACGTGTAGATTTTATAATTCCCCAACCGCTTTCTATTTCCCTTTCGATGATCTGACGTTAGAGAATGAATGTATTATGTGTGTGTAAGGGGGCAGGAGGAATTAAACGCAACATTAACCAATCGCTTTTCTTTCCGTGGTTATTTACACCATAATATGGCGACAACTTTCTGAAGGATTAAGATTCGCACCTCTAAACTACAAAGCACCGACTGAGAGAGAGCGAACAACAAAGGAACTGTTGGCGGCCGTTGTTTTGGACAGCCAGTTTATATTATCACAGTCAGATCGGGAGGGATCGATCAGTACAATAAGGGCTTACGGCTGGAACGATTGGTGATCAATCAATCCAAATCGATAATGTGTTAGTTTCACCATTGGGATCGGTGATTTCGGCCTAAAGTATTAAGAGGTTCAACACAAACACCAGATCTAGTCATCGCGGTCAAGTTTTCAGCCCAAGCCGACGTGGGCATACTCGGTGACCCCGCCTGACCTATGTGACCTGAGCGTCGAGGTCAGCTAGACACTGAACGGTTACGTTACGTTCTATTTACGCCTTTCAGCCACCTGGCCCTACCGACGGCTATCTCGACACTGAGCAGTAACAGTAACAATTTGTTTTCTGACCTCGGTGACCACTGGACCTGTCAATCCCTGGAGGGATCACTGGCTTGTCTTCGCTGTTGTCGCTGTTACTACACGTATCACATTTTATTGTCCATGTTGTTGCTGCTATTATGTCTATTGTCCAATCCACGTTCTAGTAACTAAACCATGTTTATTGTCGATGTTATTGTTATGGTCATATATTTATTATTTCTGTCGTTACTATAGCCAGATGCTTGGTGCCCAATCCATATTGTTGTTCAGTTATGTCTATTGTCCAATAGATGCTATTGATACTGTCACATATTTATCGTCAATGTTGTTGTTACTGTCATATATTTATAGTCCATGTTGTTGCTAGTGTCACATATTTCTCGTCCACGTGGTTGTTGCTATCACATATTTATTGTCCAAGTTACTATTACGATAACATATTTGACATTAATATAACATATTTATTACAATAACATCCAAGAAGTTGTTACTGTCATATTATTTAATGTCCATGTTGTTGTTACTATATTGGTTGTGATATGATTTCTTTATTGTTCAGTGGCAGTTGCTTTTATAGTTACTGATGTTGTAGTTGCTTATTGTTATTGCTGCTGTTGTTATTATTGTCAGTGTGACAATTCCTGCTGCTATTTTCACAATTTTTATTTCATTGTTAGAGCCGCTGTAATTATTGATATGAATGTTGTCATTATAGCATTTGCCATCTTCTCTCGCTGATGATCATCTCATCATCGATTTATTGCTGGTGGTGTTGGTGATGGTAACGTGTTGTTGTTGTTGCCGGAACGCTATGTCTCATACGGTCAGTAGTGGATTTGCTGTAATACAATTTGCTAATTACAAGAAACAGTAATCTTTGAAATGATTTCTATACAACAGTCAAACTTGTGCCAAACGTATTCGATATTATTTATTTATTTATTTATTTATGTAAGCTTATTATTTTTTTCTTTATTTATCTAATTATTTATTCATCTATTTATTTATTTCAGATTGTTTAATTGCACTGCCTGCGTTAGCACCGAGATTCATACATTGTAAGTCTAGCCAAAAATTGCGTTTGTTTAAAATTGTAGGCCTAGAATTCGTACAGAGACGGGTGTGTAAAA
>JBCEWB010102512.1:0-12082 GCA_039654565.1 Peronia peronii | reverse complement strand
AGAATGCATTTCATAATTACGGTAACAGGACTTTGACTGGTAACAGGACTTTAAAAGCCTCTTTGATATTCCTAGATCGATAAGACTTTGAACACTGCTTTGGTTTCTCGCAGCAACTTATTTTTTATTACTAATGGGAATTTCCACGATTTCTTCTGTAGTTTTTAGTTGAGCTAAAATGATACTTTCAACTTATAGCTATATTGTTAGTGTTTCACTGCCACGACATTATGTCTTCAATTATCTTATGAGTTAATACTGCACTTTATGGACTAATATTATGTCTTGTGAATAAAAATGTGAAGACTTCTAGCTGATCCAGCTACGCACATGTTAATCGATTTAAAGTACACTTTTGGCAAAGTTGTGGATGATATGGATGAACAGTAGAAAGAACAATAACAGAAACAACAGGAATATCAAACTAGCCCCGACAAAACAAGAACATCAAATGTATTTCACAATGTCAGAGGCTTCATTTCGCAACCAAATGTCATAGTGACAGAGCTTTTTCGCTTTGTTGGTGTGTTTTTCATTTCTGTTGCTTTTTTTCCACTTTTGTGGAAGATTAACATCTTCTAGTTCTTTTTTCTTTGTTGTCGTTTCAATTGGTCTTATTGATGATGTTTTTGTGTCAGTTGTCATAATATTAATTACTGTCTTTTTTGATGTAATCATATTTTTTAAATGTTTACTTTTATTTTTTATCGTTTTTTAAAAAATATTTTGTTATTATTTTTTTTTATGTTGTATGTTGTTGTAATGATGGTGAAAAAGAGGAGAAGGAAGGAAGACCAGCCAGATAATTATGATGATGATGAAGATCTGGAGCTTAAGGACACTTTGAGAAAGGCAGAGAACAGGGAGGAATGGAGGAAGCTGGTTGTTAGATCTTCAGAGGCGCCCCAAAGGACAACTGGTCCACGGGAGCGATGATGATGATGATGAAGTCATCGGAGGTCAGATCGAATATAGCACAGAATATAGCAACATTCGAAAGTAGGATTGAAAAACGACGCTCGCCTTGCCTTAAATCGGGAAACAAAAGCTGGAATTCTCCACATGCATTCCCCGTGGCATTTATGGGATGAATGCACCATTAACTCACATTTCCCCTCAGAAATGGTTAGGCTTCGGATACGTTGATCTTTCCATAAATGCAATAAGCACAAGTAATTTTCGTTCTTCTGCCGCGTTGGACTGGAGGCCTTACCAGGTAGACCTATGTTTTCACTCCCGCTAGCACGCTAAAGGAACAATCCAGCACCGTAGTTTTTGGGATGACCATGCAAGCAATGCAAACTTTCGTTGAGCACCACATGAGCACGGTACTAACCTTGCACTAACTGACAGCGACGGAAGCTGCTTTTGATGTGGACACCTGCGTTGCTGCTCTGCTCAATCTAAACGCCACCTATTGCAAAGGCATTTTAAATATTGCTCCGCCTTCTGATTTCCTCTGAAATAAAAATTCCTTAAATGATGGTTTAACGGGAAGCAAAGGCGAACAAGGAAACCTATTTCTCCCCGGCTGTCATAGTTGATCTTGTTTCCGTACAGTCCGCGTTTTAGTTATTAGTTATTGGTATATCTGAATCTCTTCTTGTTGAAATCAATATTGTCTTAAGAGCATGAGAAGATAGCAGTTTTGCAAGACGCTTGTGTGTAGAATCATGGAACTATAAACCGATCTCCTATTATGCAAAGTGTTTTAATTTCATATCCGCGACATAATAAAATACTGCTAGTTCTTTTGTGCGGACGGCATAGTTAATAAAACTTTTGACACATTTTTCACAGTGTGTCCTTTTCACCATAATAAAGCGGCACAGAAGACACCCATCACCCGAAGTATATAGATCTATGTATATCAAATCTCATCAGGTCCCGATATGCTCGCTGTTACTTCTGAAAAACATGTTGCAGGCCTATTTATTTAATTACAAAAACATGTTGTCAATAGCGAGCTCGATAAAGTCTACTTAGACTAATTTCAGACCATAACACTCAAAAGAAGTGACAGGATGTCCACAGAGCTCATTGTCTGAAGAGATCTCTCTATAATCTTTTTAGATCAAATCAATAGACTTACAAACAAGAGTCATAGACTAACTTGTAGACTTTGATCTCTTCCTGGTTGCAGCATCTGTGCCCGGCTGCTCGGACTGGAACACAGAGCTGCCGACATTTTAGAGAGGATCATCAGTTGCAAACAGATTCTGTGCTTTAGAAAGTGGTGATTTTACTGGTCTCTCGCTGGCACGCTCTACCTGCATGCTGGCCATAGTCTTTTCTGCACCACACATATGGCCTACAATTTCCTTCAGGAGTATATTACAATATCCACTGTGGCTCATGAAACCCATAGACCACATGCTTTACTTAAACCTTCCCCTGGACTTCAAACATTCTACGAGAACGGACTGAATGACGAGATGGGTAAACTCTTTTTCTGAGACCCAGTTCTTTCATCGAATCACAACTCTAAAACATTATAATTAAATTAAGATTTTGTGCCGAAATATATGCAAAATGCCGTAAAATCTGTGCAGATACATTGATTATTAGCAAATTGACAGTTCAAAATATGTTGTTTTTTTCCACAGATTGTCACAAAATCTTGTAAAAACTGGTTTGTTCCATGGCGAAAAATGAAATGCATTTTTTTCCCTCAGGAATTAATCAAGATATTGACACACTTTAAAGCATAATCACCAGAAGCTCAAGCGTTATCTTTTTGCGGCTAAACATAAACTTTGAAATTTTCACTGCAGTGCCTATTTATTTCTTTATTCAAGGATTATTCATCATTGCAAGAGAGATTTTACGAAAAGAGATATATGGAGAATGAACTTTATTGAAAAAAAAAAAAAAAAGGATGAACATGGTGGGTAATGAAGTTTTAACTGAATCAGTCCAGTATCCATTCTTCCTTCACTCTCCCTCTCACTCTCTAACTCACCTCCCCCCCCCCCCTCCCCTTCCTTCCAAACCTCCTGTCTATTTCTCTCACTTTTTCATATTTAGCCAAAGGAATTTCGTGATTTATTTAATTTTTAAGTGTAAGCTAACATTAAAAAGCATTATATTTAATTTACTGATATTGATGGATTTGATTGGGTTTTTTTGAGTACACAGATTTGAGCACACGGTCATACAAAAAAAGTCCATCGATTTTTATCTTTACACTCTGTACTGCACAGGACGACCCCTATGGCCGTTTTCTTGATCACCACTTGTGTTTCTCTCTAGTTCGATATTCCAGTGATTCTTTCCCTCCAGCGTTATTACGGTAGTGTGTATGACGATGGTAGCAATAACGCACTCCTCTGAGGAGCAGGAAGAGGAGAGAGACTGGTGACAACGATTTAGATGATGACGATATTAATGAAGAGGATTAAGGCAATGTTGCGTACCAAAGTGTCGAAGCCAGTAGCCTCCTTGGTGTCTCGGGTTTTTGCAATACAGTGTAATTGGTTTCCTGAATATGTAAGTCGGATGTCATATCCAGTGTAGCACAGAAGATTTGTGACAACATTCGAAAGTAGGATTGAAAACGTCGCTCGTCTTACTTTAAATCGGGAAACCAAAACTGCAATTATCCTCCGCATGCATTCCGCGTGCAGTTGCTTTGAGCCGTAGCTGCTTGGAGCCGTTCTGCTCAACAAGGCTCGTTCGTTTGCTGGCTACCGGGCTCGGCTCGTAGATTTTGGTCTGAATGCGCGACGCACGCCTTGCTTATTTCTGTCCGTTGGGTCTATGGGCTTACCACGCGGCGAGTCGGGTCTAGTATCTTTTAGCTGTAAAGTATGTCTATGTTTATGGTCTATTGTTGCACCAAACGGGTGAGAGAGTAATGGTGCATTGAAACGCTTCATGATAAACAATGAAATGGGAAAGATACGACCAGTGATCTAATTAACGGCCACTCAGTAACCTTAATTGAATTTCATTGCTATCATGGCTGTTTCTTCTAAAGGCCCAAACATTTTTGGTCGTGGCATTTCATTGCCAAAAGTTCCATTGCCTTTATCTTCGTAACCACCCAATGGCCTTGTCAGGACGTGCACATGAATTAAGAGGGTTGGGAGGGGGGGGGGGGGGGGCGTCCTGGAGGTGATTTTTTTTTTTTTTTTAAAGTCACAGATAGACTATTTTTACCTTCGCCATCCAATTCGGCATGTTCATATTAAAGGAAAATAGTGGGGAAAAAAATCGACTTTCTCGAAGGGTTGCCATGGCAACGTCGTCATCATGGATTTTGGCTTCTCGAAAATGGTATCTTTGAAATCTATCTCCTCTGTCAAATATCAATGGAACTTGATGAAACTTGATAAATATCTTACTTGGCATTATACCTAGAAAGTTACATTATTTTCAGTTCTTGGTATCGAAAAGAAAATTTTCTAGAAAATGTTTGAAAATACCATGTAGTGAAATTTCAAATTTCGCCGTTTTTTTTTTTCTCATAATAAAAGCCTATTTTTCTCCAAAACTTATACACGGAATGAGATGCACATATGTACGTTTTTGTGTGTTTGTGTGTGTGGTTTTTTGTTTGTTGTCGTTGTTGTTGTTTTGTTTTGTTGTGAAAACGAAATATGTCAAATTGGGTTAGAATCAGTTCAGAAATATAAAAAAGTAGACAGCAGACTAGTGACCCCAAAATAAATAAATAAGTAAATAAAACACGTTTACAGTTATTATTATTTATTATTTTTGTTTGTTTGTTTGTTTTAAAGAAAAATTGACACAGAGAGTTTTTTATTCGGATTTTAGCCTTCAAGCAGCCTTTTTTTTTTCCACATACCAACCCTCTCTCTATGATTTCTGTGTCTTTTGTTGCCTTTTTCTGATTTTCTATAGATATCTTTTCTCAAATTTTGTTCCCCCCCCCCCCCCCCCTCTCCATCCCCCATCATCATCATAGGGCCTCCTTTAAAGTCGCTTCCGGTCCTTGATGGCCTATATGTGGCCCCCATATCTTTCTCCGTCAAAATCAAAGAGTTTCTTGACCTTTTGCTGTATATAGTCCACAACTGTGCTCTGAAGCAGCAGAAATAAAGAAAATTTACCACTTTATAAGCCGTGGAAGTTCATTTTAAAGCCCCTGGTGAAAGCTCTATAGTGATAGTCTGATAATTTGTTCGCCTCAGAGTAGTCACCCAATGTCCATCACAGGCACTGGGATCAAACATTTCTACCCCTCCCCCTCCCTTAAAAAATGTTGATGAAATCGATCTCCTATTAGTCCTCATTATTTGCCCTTGAACTGTTTTTAGAATTGATTTTTGTGAATTTGTCCTCCTTCCCCTCGGAGGGAAACACAATCCACGTTTCCCACATGTGGCTTGGGGATTACAAGAACTCGCCAATTTTACATTTTTTTTTTCAGGCTCAGGTAGAACAGAAATGCAGACCTAACAACTTGTGATGAGAGAAAGAGAGAAAAGAAATGTCATGTTAGTAGCTGACTCCGCCATCTTCTGCCCTTCTTGACTTCGGGATGTTTTAGACAATGCTTGTCTGACTCTGTTTCAGTACCTCTTACATGGTCCCTGGGGAAGGAAAAATTGATTTTTCCCCATCCCTATTGCCTCTTCTCCTAGCATGTGATTTTTCGGTCTAGGATAAACCAGAGTTCCGTAGTCCATTTCCTGGGTTATCTCTAACTAACATTGATCACCCCGAACGGAGACACGGTTCCCTGTTTATTGTTATTTTGTTTGTATGGGTAATTTCAGTAATGTTTTGTATCGCGTTTGTTTGCATGTCTTGTCCACGTTTTGTTTTGTATGTGTAGTGCATGTGTTTCTTATTTTTAGTTAAAAGATGTGGCATATTTTGTCTGTCAGTGGCACTTCAGAGTTCAATGAGTTTTACTGTGTTGATTCTGCTGCACTGAGCGCGTTTTATGTTTTTATGAGTTAGTTTGGTGCCTTGGTTTGTCTGCCCTTGACAACTTTTTGTTGTTGCTGCTCCTGATTTTAGTTTCTGCTTTATGGACGGGAAATGTTGTCGTTTGTAATCCTTTCCGGTGTTTCCTATCTAGATCTATATGTATTTTTCTTGCCAGTTTCTATCTATCTGGTTCTTTATTCTATTTTTACCTACCCTTTTCCGAACCTTAGCTGATATCGATGTCTCGGTGTTGTGTCATTGTTTTGTAAGTTTATATGTCATTTTATTCCTTGCAATTCGAATGTATGCTGTACCCAAATTTTAACGGCGGTAGAAAGAAAGAAAAATGCCTCAGCGAGAGTTGACGAGATGGTGTACAGAATGATCAGTAAGGCCTCCGCAAATAAATTTATATTAAAACATATAGCTACACTATTTACGAAATTTAAATGCTGCAGACAAATGAAAGACAGCTCTGAAAGACAGCACAATTACTATACCCCTATTAAAGAAAGCGGAGGGGGGGGGGGGTGAAGGGGGCATCCTGAAATACGATTTTTGCTTAAAAAATGGGATTCACAGTTAGTTGTAGACTATCTACCACAGGAAAGGTCAAGACATCCTTAGTTTTGACAGCGAAAGATAATAATATGGAGGTCACATATAGGCCCGAAACGACCCGGAAGTAACTCTATGGCAGCTCTTATAATGATTGGGGGGCGGGGGGGAGGGGGGGGTGGAGAGCAAACTTTAGTCATGGAGAGAGGGCTTAGCATGTAATAAAAGAGATGTTCTGAGGCTACAAAGCCAAGTGAAAAACCCTCCATGTCAATTTTGCCCTGGAGTAAAAAACTTTAAATGCATTTTTCTTAAAACCTGGTTTCGTGTCACTGTTTTACTACGGTATCTACTTTTTAAAAATTTCTGAACCGATTCTTACTCATTGTAGCATATATTATATCGTTTCAAAAAAAAAAAAAACCTGTAAGTTTTAGTGTTAGGGGACCTACTTGTTTCCCTGGACCAAGAATTATTTCCCTTTATAATTTGCTTCCCTTAGAGAAAATGTCCATTTTATGATTATTGTGATTATTTATGTTACTCATCAACGTGGGCCCTGTCAAAGAGAATACGTTGTCACATGTGATGTCAATGTCTATGTCCATGTCCGGAACTCAGTATTAATATGATGATGTTTGTGGTCGATTATAGATATGTGAAAACCATAATAATTAGAACCATGTCCGAATCTCTCTATGCAATAAATCGAGTTAACTGGTACGTTATGAGTTTCTGTCTGATCAGTCTATGATTGGTGAATGCTCGATGATTCACAGCATATGAGACACTAGTGCTGGGCGAAAATCTGGGTCTTAATTTGGATAACCAGTTCCAAAGTTCAACTTAAATAATTAAATTTTCCAATTTATCAGGTTCATTTACCTGATTTGCCTAAGCGGTTCAATTACCTGATTTGCTTATCAGTTACTCTATCCACTTATCAGGTACATTCATGACTCAGCCTTGTGGGTTCGGAAAAGCTTAGACATACCCAAGCTAAATTACAAAAACAGATAAATAGATTGAATGCCTGGATGCAAACTAAGGGGTTGAGGATCAATGCTAACAAATTTATCGGCGTAGTATTTAACAGGAGGGACAAAGAAAACACAGTTACTCTGCCATTAGACAATGCACCGATCCATTTCACAAAACACTATCAGGTTCTTAGGGCTGAAGTTGGATCGAAGCCTCAGTTACCAGCCATATATCACACTTAAAATCGTCACTAGTGCCTAAGTCCAACATACAAAGATTCTCAAGGATAGGGGATGTATCATAAATGCCTATAAGGCATACGGAAAAGTGGCAAATGCCTCCAGTAGTAACTAGATGCTATACAAAATCGGGCATTCAGGACCATTTTAGGAGCAGGGCAGAGAGTATTCCTGAGGCCATGGAAGCACCCTAATAGCTTAAGAGAAGACAGTTATTTCCACGACGTTTGGAAACAAAACCATCCTGTCTACGAGGCTATACACTTCCAAACCATACAAAAGCTTCCCTGTCACATCCCTTGTTGTGTGAATGCTAGAATGAATTACTTATCACATTTGGTAAAAATAGAAATAAACTTAAGACAATACACACAGCAACCTATTTACTATGGAAACTGTTTCCGACTAAACAACGCCGGCATGCACAATAAATCAGCAAAATCACATTGAGAACTACAGCAGCAGAAAAAAAAAAAAAAAGAACTATACTACAGCATAGTATTACCCTGTTTCACACGCAGATTCAAAAACACATGAGGTCAAAATTAAAAATCGGTATATATTTCTCCGCACGAAGTACTGAACAAGAGCATAGATTAAACAAACCACACTTCGATATACACAGCAGAACTAACAGCCATAAAAACACAGATCACACATAAAGAACCAAGCATCTTCACAGACTAATTGGCAAGCATGATGGGACTAAATAGCCATAGAAGGAAAGATGAAAAGAAAGAAAGAAAAAAGAAAGAAAGAAAGAAAGAAAGAAAAGAACAAACGTTTAAGATAAAATGTTAAAACACGGAATCTGCATTCATATAACTTTCATGACAACTGGTACTTCAGAAATAATAGGGCTTGCTTGTCTGAAGAAAAATAAAAATATCTAAAGAAAACAAAATTGAGAGATATTCTGTATGGTCTTGAGTTTATTTCGTCCCTGATATCCATTTCTAGAATCAGTGCTCCAGATGTGTAGAGTGGAGAGGATCACAATCAAGTGGTGTATGCATCCTTTGCTTTAACCAGTGGAAAATATGATCCACCGTTGCATGTCGAACACGAGGAAAACCGGGCTTGGATTACAAGGCCGATCATCCATTGAGTAATCACGGTTCAAACACATAAAATGGATATATTCACTTTCTACAATGATTTTTATACAACGATATAAAAAGACAGAACGTTTGATGGAAACAAAACCCCTAAGTCGATTCTTTTTCCCCTTCAAACCGGGAAAGGAGAAAGAGTAAAAATTCTCCAGAACCCAGTCTTGTTGATAGGCGCAGGAAACGCATATCTTGCGGCTGCAGCATAGAAACTGAACGAGAATGCCAATAGTAGGAATTTATTTTGTTCAGTCGTTTGTTTAGTAAATCCTTTTTGAAATCGTAAATATTGACATCTGTGATTCATGACCTCTACGTTTGCAGGACATCTGAGAAACGTGAAATCGTACACGACTAGTGATTCAGTGTCATTGACATGGAAACTGGTTCTGAGAATACCAATAGCAAGAATAATCGCTATCGTTTTACAGGCTCTCATACATTTTTGTTTCCTGCACTTAGTATTATTTAGCCCAATTCCTGAGAGATCTGCCCTTCGAGGGTTCAGGCTAGCTAGCTCATGCAGTTTGTAGGCGCGACTGAGACGAGACGCACTTCATCGATCTTCCACAGCGGCGATGATCGATATTTTGCACAGCCACCAAGCTCTCCCATCGATGTTATTTATGGTACCTCGATGGCCTCGTCTCATTGCTATTTTCAGTTCCATGCTGCCTCCTTCAGTCTTGTTTTTCGCCCTGTTTGTCTATATTACAAATAACTTCATATATTAACTTTGGGCACATTCTTTGCCATCACTTCTGCCTTTCATTCTCTCTCTCTCTCTCTCTCTCTCTCTCTCTCTCTCTCTCTCTCTCTCTCTCTCTCTTCCTGTCTTCACTTGTCTAGATTTGGCCCATTTTAAACGATCAGTGTTTCTTCGACAACATAAAACAAAGTATGCACAATCACACTGAGGTTTAATAAATTTTCATGTGATAATCTATCAACCAGGTGATCTAGAATATAGAGATAGAATATTTAGTTTCATAAAGGCATTGTAGTTAAACGTAGTGAATATCGGGAAATTTGAATCCGGCACTCAGTGTAAATATATCTCATTTAACCTCAGTCATTCTTGCCTTTGTTTCTTTAATTCACCAATAATAAAAATATAATGCTATAATTTCTCTTATTTGGAAACGATAATCTGTGAAAGAAGCTGCCACAAAAAACAACAAAAAAAAAAACAAACAAACAAACAAACAAAAAACCCAACATAATAAGACACTGAATTTGTCTTTCACTTTCAACGTCACTAACATCCTGGTATTTGTCGTATTACATATTATAATAGTATCCAAAATGGCGTTATCTTCAAGCCAGAGGTTTCAAGAGCTTCTTTTGAACATCTGAAATTACACGAAGCTGTCAACCTCATTCTTGTCAATCAAGCAGTGAGACGAACCTTTCAGTGAAGTCACTGTACCCGTACTATATTTCTAAACAACAATAGCCATGATGAAATTGTATCGACCCCTATGTTCCGATGTCACACTAAGGTGAGTAAAGAGATGGATCTGTGTCAGAATCATACTAGCCATCCTTTTGATTGTTTGTGTTTGCGGGCACGTTTTCTTTTCTTTTCTTTTTTTTTTTCTTCATATTGTCATGTTGATTTAAGCTATTCCTATCCTTGTAAAGGAAAGATTTTGTCCCAAGTTCACTTCTGAGCAGCCATCATCGCGAGCTGTCCCAAAATGAATATCAGTTTGCTCCACTGATAAACTAGAAATTTGTTTCTCTGGGCCGTAATGAACATTTGAATTTTGTCCATGATTATGATTGTCCTTGGGCGTGAAGCAACTATGGCTGTTCAAAACAATATTGAGGGCCGGTAAGTGAAAAGAAAAGAATCTGGATGATATTATAGATGCTTATAATTATGTTATCATCCACATTATACAACCGAAGTCGTCGGCTACAAGGACAGCTTAGTTTTATTTGATTTACAATGTTTATAACATTATTTGGATTTTACTGAGATCTGGTCACACGGTATAGTTGGATTTTCTAAACTGTTACGCACGCAACACAGCGCCCGGAATAAATATTTACACTGACAGTGATACTATGAGGCTGACCATCCTCTAGATCAAGAAGAAATTATGGATGACTTCGATTGCTCGAGGCAAATACAATGGCTGCCTGCCTCAGTTCCACCCACTTCCCCTTCCCTTTCTTTCCTGTATTATTATTATCATTATCATTTTAATAAGATGTGGGCTTAATGGGTATCCTGAAGACAACTTTGCAACCAATAAACTAACTTTCATATTTGAATCTAACGTGTCCAAATAAGAGTAAAAAATGAAGACAAAAAAATCATGCCAATGATTTGTTGCCAGATAATATGGCTATATTGGATTTAGAGCCTTGAATTATTTACCTTTTTTTCAGAAGCTAATAATAGCAGCAATTTTAACACAACTTCTTTTATATTCGAGACATGTCTGTTATTTCTTAGTTTGATTTTATCTGCTTTAAATTTTATTCCATACAATTTTGAGACATGTTTTATAGCTACAATACATTTTCATACAGTTTTTTTTTTCCAGTAAAATGCAAGGTACCTAGACAAATAAATGCATACTTTTGTTTTACTGTGTGCAAAATTTAAGCCAAATTTCTACTAAAACTGTTGTTGCTGTTGTTTTTTTGTTTATTTATTATTGTTTAATTTTAATTTTTTTTTAAAATGATGGTGACAAAAATATTACTTTGCGAAATGGCTTTTGAAATGTTGACTTTTTTCTTCCTAAATTCTGAGCGTAAATGTTATACACTATTTGAGTTCTTATAGCGTTGGCATTCAGCAAACACCGACTGTGCTTTTTATTTTTTTAATAAATAAAAACCGATCAGACGACTGAAAACGTCACATATTCAGGCAATCTTGTAATCTGACACGATAAAGTCCGTGTATCAATGATCTTCTTCCTGATCAACCTAGATTTACGTGAGAAACTGGTGATGGCCTTATTTATAATATCAATTTATAATAGGCCTTATATATAATATCAAATTGCTAGTGCTTGGCGGAAATCTTGATTTGAGTAACCAGTTCCGAAGTCCAACTTTAATAACAAAATTTTCGAATTTATCCGGTTCATTTAAACGATTTGCTTATCCAGTCTGCTTATTATCAGGTTCCCTTACCCGATCCACTTCTGCCACGTGGCGCGTTGGTTGTGATCACGGGCCTTGTCATGTCTCCTCTTTGCTTGTTGTTTCTACCAGTGCATGGAGTGTCGATTGTGAATGGAGGTGGGGGGGGGGGCGCTAAGTGTA
>JBCEWB010102491.1:0-12082 GCA_039654565.1 Peronia peronii | reverse complement strand
CCCCCCCCCCCCCCCCCCCCCCCCCCCCCCCCCCCCCCCCCCCCCCTCACTTAATTTTGTCTGTTGCCGGACCAAACTTCGGACTATTGTGTTTGTATTCCAACGAAACTTGTAATATTTTGTGTCTTTGTTTGTCTTTTTGATAACAGATTAACTATTAACTCTCGTGTTAGAGAGTGATATCTGAAATGGTCATTGAGATGCAGTGTGTGTTGTGCAGTAGTTGTGAAGGATATACCTCGTGATTGGGTGACTGGAAGGCACTGTGTTTTTGTCAGCGTTATGTTGAACTGGATAATGACATCTGAACATGGGAAGGATACCTCCAACAGTCTGTGTGCTCCATGTGCATGTATCAAGACTATGTGGATATATCACTTTCACAATTAATACTACCGCGCTCAGTAACGGTAGGAATGATAACAAGTCTCACAGTTACCATGTAAATGTCAAGTTGGCGTTGCCTGTTTCAACAGCTGGGAGTCCTTTTAACTTTGACGTAAGCTGTGCTTGCTTGCTCCCTGTGAACTGACAACTGTCATTGTGGTTGTTTTCAAGCTGGGAACGTTTTGTTGCGGATGACATTATTGTGATTATTGGACTGATTGAGTCCCGGCTCTTTGATAAAGACCTTTTTTGGATAGTCCAAGAACCGTCTTCAGAACTTGTGGATTACTAGCATGAATATGGTCGTATTTCAGGTCAGTATATTGTTTACTTTCTGTGTCAATAGTGACTACCAATAAATGAATGAAAAAATGACGTGCATAACAGACATTGGTTTTTGAAGATTGAGTGAAAGCACATCGAAAATGTACTGTATTAAAATTTTTCTTTCCTTCCTTCTTCCCTTCCTCCATTCTTGCCTTTCTTCCTACCTCTTTCTCGCCTAGTATAAATGCCCTTCTCATCCATGTTGCTGCCTTCCTTCCTCCCCCCCCCCCCTTCCGCCTCTCTCTCTCTCTCTCTCTCTCTCTCTCTCTCTCTCTCTCTCTCTCCATACAGCTGTGAAAGATCAAAATATGGAGATAGTAGATCCATTGTGTTAACACTAATTTTACGGTATTGCCGAGACAGATTCAAACAGTGCTAACTGTCCTTTAGTATTGAATAACTGAACCTTATGAGACTTTTTTCAATGGTTGGCATCTGTAATAGGCTTGCTATGACTATGCCTTCTGCCTAGTTGTCAGCTTGTATTATGTTTGGAAAAGTGATTCAGCCGTGTAATCTTTTATTTGAACAAATTTATTGTATGGTCGAAAACCTTACCAGCTGCAGCAAGATATAACTTAGCATGATTATGTCCTGACGCTAAGCTGAGAGTGGAAGAGGAGCATTGCTATTCAGTGTTATATACATGTTTGAACATGAAATATAAGGTTAGTAGTTATGCTCTGGGGCGTACATTTTGCTGTAGTTCAGGTGTGTTTTTGGTGATACATAACATTAGACTACATTATTAAAAAAAGCGGGAGGTCGAGGGTGTATGTGAAATGAAGGGATTCTTGATACTTGCATGCGGGGAGTTTCAAAGATTTAGATCTGTAGATTTTTAATTACATTTTGCAGATAAAAGGAGGGGAGCGGAACATTGATAGGGCACCTGGATATTATGCGTTTGTATGGCATAAGTCACACGATACCGTTGTTCGTACTCCGGGAACAGCTACAGCATTGGTTCCATTCTATAGTTATTCTATAATTATCCGCTTTGATCAGGCCTCGTAAAGATTACAGTGTTCAAGTATGGAATAAAAGGGCGCAGGAGGGAAGAGGGAGAGACATGCATAGACAAGACACCTTGTTCTTAAGTATATTCACTGTATAACAACACACCACTTGTTTTGTGCTGTAGGTTCATATTGCTAGGGCTGTATATATATAGTATATATATTTATAACTCACGTTTGTTGTTTTGGAGCTATGATAGCGGGTAGATCATAGTGTTTAACAACAAACAGTGAATATTCGACCTCGTCATATTGTGTAAGCGAGGGCAGACAGCTGTAGGCCGACGACCAACACCTCACCGACTCCCGTCGTTCATACCTAGCTCACTTCCCTTGTGTGAACTGGGAAATATCTTAACATTGTATTGTTGCCGACAAAGGAGCATTCAGAGGTTTATACATGCAGGCGTTTTTTCAAACTAATGCATTTGGATAGATTCTAGTTGTGTTTATGTTGATGTTCGAGCGATCTGTCGATATTGAGATATATGTTTATTTGCATTTAGCATTTGGTTTTATTGATCTGAAGTCAAAATGTTTCGACTTTGCTACCCGAGTTTTCATGTAGGATGTTCAACATCAGTGATCGAAACTTTCCTTCATAGATATGGCTCATAATATTAAAAGGTAAAAGAATTAAGCACTATCGAAAAGTGCGCATTTATTAGAGAGATACTAAGGATTAACTGAAACTGCTCATGGAAACGTCATCGACAGCCAGAAAAGCCGTTGGTTTATCCCGTTATTCAATACAGACTCGCAGTCGTCACAACATTCCTTTCAGCGCAAAAGAGCTCGAAAGTTATCCCGAATTACACCGAAATCTTGTTCAGTATCAGATACTGAATAGTTCACTTTATAATATTAGCCCACACTACCACCATTCTGTAATGTAAGAGAATGAGCTATTCAGCCAGCCAAATTACCTCCGTTTGCGAAGAACAAAAGATATAAGACAGGCATTGTAAAGAAAGAAAGGGAGGGGGGGGGGACACTTTTGCTCCTTTTATTTCAAACATTGTGAAGCAAAAAAAGTGAACACTTTGTTTTGTTTTTTTTTCATCACGTGGTGCATTTTTCTGAAATTTTCCTTACTCGTGTTTCAGATATAAAAGGAATGGTGATTTTTTCCTTCTTTACAACGCTTGCTTCACACCTCTTCACTTGTACTTGGCGCCGAGAAATATTTTGACTGAAGGTCTAATTTGACCATTGGACAGCTTCTCATAGTATCAGAACCAGATTCGGATGGTGGGAGTATTTGAACTCTAGGTGGTAAACCCGTAGTTTTGACACTTCTTATTAGTGTTGACGCCGGACAGGCATTTTCCTTTTTTCCTTTTTTTTTTCGTCTGTTTATGTTGGGCTTTGCTAATTGAATGCTGAAGCCATACATAATCTGAATGTTATGATGCTGCATCGTCGCAGATCGTGGTACAACGCATTAACTTTACACTGTGTAAATCCAGTTACTGTCTGACTGTAATTATGTTGTTGTTGTTGTTTTGGTTTTTCATGTTGTCGTGATGTTAATATAGTCCAAATCCAGTGTTTAAAAGAAGTACCTTGGTTCTGCTTGAATTTGTTGAAGATTTTAAAGAAATGGCGACATAACAGCGTTGTGTATCGGTTTGGTTTGAATGGTTTTATTACATTTCAGTGTTTGAGACTATCTTGATGACTTGTGTGTAACTGAAGTGGGAATTATATACTTCGTTGAGTCATAGTTTTAATTCGGTCTTTATTCTTTAATTTCAGTTTATTTTTGACTGGTCATCTCAAACGTGACATGCAGAAAAGTTTACAATCCAACTCGCCAGCACAATGATGATTGACAGGGGGCTACTGTTTCCATTGTTCGCATTGTCCCCCTTTGTTTGGCCGGGATTTTTCAGTGCGGCAGGTTAAATTAATTGTCAGATCGATATTTCTGTATTGTATTCAGCTATTGTTTTCCTTTTTGACAAGCTAGGGGCTTGTTTCGCCACAGCGGGATAGCTGTGCATAAGTCGTTGTTTGAGCAATTGTTGTGCCCGCAGTCCTGGGCAAATTATTTGTGTCATCAAATTTCGTTGGACACAGGATCCGTTATCGATTGTTCATTGAATTGTGGTAGAACTGCTGTCTTCTTTAATCTTAAAAAAAACTGTCACGGTGTCATTTTACTCTGTATATCATATCACTCGCGAACGTATCTTTTTGTTGTTGTTGTTGTTGTTTGCTTTTAAAAAAAATGATCTGCATACTGTTGTCCATGTAGTGAATTGTCCAGTGATAGTGCGTATTAAGATTTGTAATCTCTCACAGACTTGTTTTGCTGCGAAGGCTAATAGCTGATTGTGTATGCTACATGCATCAACATGATCGAGCGGATAGCAGAGCATAGGACATATTAAATTTAATGTGTGATTGATTTCAAGGAGCAAAGCCTATTGATTTTGCCTCTCTGTTTTCAGGTTTGAGGGGAAGGGAGTAGCAAGCGGATTGTTATTCTTTGCCGTTGTTAAGGAATTACAAATGTGCTTTGGACAGGCGGATGGAGCAGGTCACATATCCTTATACGTTATATTTTTACACATGTGTTTACACAATCAATGGGATATTCCTCCCGAGCCAATAAATCTGCTATTGCAATGGTTTATTTTTAGAAAATACTTGATAGAAAGAATCTGACATTTCCGCTCAGGCGAAAAATGAGATCCGCAATTGTACGACATGTTTTATCCTGTAAATATGTTTACATAGATAATGTCATTGCAACCTGGCCAATCTCTCTGCTATAACAGTCAGATATATACGGGCACAAAAAAAAAAAGAAAAGAAAAAAAGAAAATAGCAACAAGAATAATGGCTATGAGCTACATCAATGTTGAAATCTTCTGAATTGTTGCAGTACAATTCACGGATACCGCCCACTCCCACAAATTGCGTCACTGCGCAGTTTAAAATTATACGTCATTAGGATAAGGCCTTTTCATGTAATGAAATAAAATCAGAAGTTTGTTTTGTTTTTGCCTTTGTGTGTGTGTTTGTTTTTGGGGTTGTTATTGTTGTTGCTGTTGTTGTTGTTATTGTCGTTGTTGTTGTTTTTGTTGTTGCTGTTGTTGTTATTGTCGTTGTTGTTATTGTTGTTGTTGTTGTTCTTCTTCTTCTTCTTCTTCTTCTTCTTTTTCTTCTTCTTCTTCTTTTTCTTCTTCTTCTTCTTCTTCCTCTTTGTGTTTTTCTTTTTGTTTTCTTTTTGTTGGCTTTTTGTTGTCGTTTTTTTCTCAGGGTAAGCAGTTTGTCACCGCAAGTTACAAAGCAGCTTTAAATTGTTGTCACAAACTGCGATTTAATTCGGTAAATCCTTGTCGCATTGCTACAAACTCCAGAATGGCTAAGAGAACTACCCAGACACTGATTTAATCTCTCTGTTTGCCTAACTTTTCGGAAGTGGTCAATATCCAAACACAAACAATAGATAAGTGTTCATGTTTATATATAACAAGTGTAGCATCTCTAGGCAAAGGAGCGCATGGAGTACAAATATACAATTTCACTTCAACTTCGATTATTGAACAAATTGTGCTCACATTGGATGGCGTACCCGATCGATTGAGAAACTGTTTACATTGTATGTTCCCAGATGCCAGTAGAGATTTGACTGAATGTTGCTACAGAAAAATTGATGTTACCGTGAAATCTTGGTTGGGTAAACATTGGACAGAACTCTGTTAACCATTCAACACCGTTTTGATTAAATCATTTAAACAGCTATAAACACATAGTGTATGGACGATATCCTGAAGCTTTATAGATATTACTACCTCAAGAGTAAATCGAGAAAACAGGGACGTTCAAGTTTATTTGTTCATTAAATTGCAGTGAAGCGCTATTGATCCAGTGCTGAAGTTCTGCCCCGAGCTCCGATCTTACCATGACATCCTCTCAATTTCTTATCCTTTAATTTTATCTGTAGCGGATTACACTGAAGAACACATTTTGCTGTACTTTCTTTGTCGCTGGGTGTGTTCTTTATATATAAAGTATCCAGATATCCGATGGACAAGCTACGAGTACTGTTCACTTCTGTTTGAGATTTAATGGATTGATTGGTTCTACAATTAGAAGACATCGTCTTTACTCCGCTAACATGTATTGTTTTGTAGTGCATTTATGTCAGATAGTGCGTGAACATTCACAAGGTCAAACTGATACGAGTCCCACTGTCGAGCTAAGTGACTAAGACAGATATGAAAACGGTAAAATAAGATCATTGCCAGTCCCTTCATGACGTGAAATCATAAAGCCGACACGTCAACCAGCTGGTGCTCACCACAGCACTGTTACTGTATGCTAGCACGTGCCTTAGCTGGGGCTGGTCAAGTGGTCAGTCCGACTTGTACATTGATAGTCAGACTGCATGAGCAGTGGTGAAGCAGGTGGTGGTAGGTAGGCAGTTAGGAGTGGGCTGAGGAAGGGGGTAGAGGGGGTAGCGGTGAAGGAGAGGGAATAGAATACTTGAGATAACAGCTGTAGGGTGAGTATTGTGCACGAATATCTACGGCTCACCAAGTGGACATACTCGGGAACTGAATGTCTGGAGTCTGGGGCTCCTTTCACTAGCAGACTTGATAGATGAACGAGCAAACCAGGCGTGTGTTTGTCTGCACTGCAGATCTGCTCAGCATTAGATCTCAAGGAAGTCGAGGAAAAGGTGGGAATGTGAAGAGGGAGGTGTGTAATTGCTGATTTGGGGAAGATGTTAGTTTATTTTAGATAGAGAAATAGAACTGAAGATTATGAGGAGGGGGAATGGGTTAAACGTGCAGTTATTGATCTGGCAAAGATGGCACTGTACTTGAGACTGGGAGGAGCAAAAAGGAGGTGAAAATATGGGTATGGGGAGCTGTTCTGTACTTAACATGCCAGACTTGAAGATGACGGATGGGGTTAACCACTTAAAGGACCTTGTGTGAAAGGAACAGAAATACAGCATATTCTGCATGGTGCAGGCTTTTTTTTTCTTTTTTTTTTCTGTTTATCTAGATCAGGCAAATGATTAGGTGAGGAGACAAAAACTTAAGATTAAGGAGGAGGTAAACTGTTTTGAAAAGATCTGTGTTTTATGAGGGATGGCATGGCCAGCAGCTGAATTACTTCGACACTGTCTTATCCAGTGTTAGTGGCAACGAGGATGCAAGGCATTTGCAGGGGCCGATAAGGGAGGAATAGTAAGGAGTGAACTGAATTGACGAGAGGATATTTGTTCGCAGGAGGGATAAACAACCTAATAGAATGAGGTTAAAAAGTATCTTTGGCCCCCACCTCCTTGTCTAAATAAAAAGAGAGTATTCTGCCTTCACAGCAGTGATAATAACTTGAAAGATTTTTATCCCTGACAAGAGCGAGGACACCGTGGAAAAGTCGATTTTTGATTAGAACTTAAAGTGAAAATGATGGAGAACTAACTGCCTGTTTCGGTTAGCGTTACGGCTCGGCGAGAGAACAGATGTTGTGAAGGTTGTCAACGATAAATTAAACAAAGAATTATCAGTAGATATCGTTGTGTGATGGGTGAGCGACGAAGAGGATTGGGGGGCAAGGCCGTAACAGTTGAACAGGCAGGTGGTCAGGGAACAAGTAGTGCGTTCTAGTTCTAGTCGTGGTTATTCCACTGGCACACCTGGTTGGGTCAAAGGTGTGTAGTATTCAAAAACACAATGCTGCGTGTAGTATTAAAAAAACACAGTGGTGCGTGTTGTTGAAAAGGGGGGGGGGTGATTGGTGCGGCATTCGGTTTGAGGAAGGAAAATTACGCTGTTTTATTTATTGTTTCGGAAAAATGATGATCAGCTGATAGAGCGAATGGATATTAAGTCCTTGTATTTCACTTTGTTTAATAAGGAAAGAAAGTGAAGTTGTTTGATGGGAGGTATTCGTTCTCTGTTCTGAAGCTTAAGCAAGTAATGATGTTTTGTTTTGAAAAAGTTACATAGATCTCTCTCTCTCTCTCTTTCTCTCTCTCTCCCCTTTCTCTCGTTCTCACTCTCTCTCGCTTTCTCTGGATTTTTTTTTTTTAATCGCCCACCTTTTGGCACCCATGTCACCTCCTCTGGTTTTAATTCTATGTTCACTTTCTTTCTGCCAGTTTGATTTGTTCCTTTCATTTTGTTACAATCTTTTTTTTTCAATACAAAATGTCTATATGAGGAAGAAATGCCACTTCGCGATTATTAAATTGATTTGGGCGATATGATAGACGAGCCTGTTTTAATAACAGGAATGATCTATAAGCCGATCCTTCTATTCCTCCCCCGACCTTTTCCCGTGTGTGTGTTTTATTTTATTTTATTTTTTTTTTTGTTTTAGAAAACTGAATGAGAAGAACGAAGCTTTGTAAGTGTTATGATGACAAATAGAAGAGATAAATCTCTTTTGCAGTCTTTGTTATCTAAAGACAGATTTCATGCCATGTTGAAAGCATAGCGTTTGACTTTATTAATCTGCGATTCTCTCTTCACTCCCACTTCCATTTTCAACTGCAACCGATCGAAAGAAAGCGCGATTCAGGCCTTTTTTCTTAAATAATTAGCCAGCAGAATAGAGAGTACAAACTGAAAACACATCATAACCCTGATATTGTAGATAAATATAGAACTGTATAATCCATCCAGTATTGTCCTTTGATTTGATTAAAACGGTCTTTTTTTTTTTCAAACAGTTACCGGTCAAAGATTTAACTGAGTCGGATCTCGAGGACTAGCGAAGTTGTGAAGTAACAATACCAGCCGTCAGTGGTCATTGCATATAAATAGGTGATCCTGTAGATTAGTCTTTGTGGGCTACGTAACTTCAGAGGGTTCCTATTGGCAGCAGAGTCTAGATATCAATATTGCGACTCTAGTGCCGAGTGGTAGGAGGCGTTAGTCATGGTATCTATATCATGTCGGCTTCACGCCTGGGCCGCTTGCCGCCATTTGTTTATTCTAGCATTTCTCAAATTTTGTTGGCCTTTGTGGAAGGTTATTACTACTGAGTCAGCCGGCGGCACTCGCGCTAGCCTCAACTCTTTGTGCTAGGCTGTAAATCTAGGGCTGGGTAAGAGAGGTTCACCCTCCCATCTTCCGCTCTTATCAACTAGCTATCTGTCTGTCGTGTTCAGTTTCGGGGTCTGAAGGAAGAGAAATGCCAGTCTTAATTCATACACGGCAAGCTTTGATGAATTCCAAGACTGTGATTTCAGTTTTGCTCATTAATAATATAGACACTGAGGTGAGGTTTGGAAAGGAAAGAAAAACACGATATCGCCTCATTTTCTATATAAACTCTTTGACCGGGCTTTATATCTCACTTTTGGCAGAAAAAAGAAAGAATTCGCAAACGGGTTCGGTTTGTTTCTAAGCTTAGATCTATAACATGCGGCAAATTCATGTCATTACAAAACAGGATAAGTGGTTGGAAAAGGATGAAGATCTCTCTCTCTCTCTCTCTCTTTTTCTCGCTCTCTCTCTCGCTCTCTTGTATGACTTTTGTCTACCAGATAAAATTTCGCCCTTTCTGCGGGAGACAGGAGACGGACAGATCTCACCGTTACTGCGCTTTCAGCTTTAAGTTTGAAGATTTAGTGTGTATGTGCGTCAAATTTACTTTTTTTTTTTTTTCCTGTTTTATGCCCCGCGCTGCGCGGGGCGGCCGCACCTGTAGTGAAGGTGTAGCCCGATAGGCTGTTATGATATCAGATAGAGCAGTCGTAGGTAAAGGGCTTCACCTCGATTTTACTGTTCCGCCGGCGTACCGAGGCTTTTCTTTAGGGAGTGCAGTCCATTCTTTATGCTCTCCCACCTTGTTCCGTTTTCTTTTTCTTTTTTTCTTTTGTGCAACATCGAGCCTAGCAGTAAGTTTTCTAAATGGCATGGACGAGTAGTTTGTGTCTCAGCCTCTTGAACTTTGTTGAAGTGCGGTGTGTATGTGTGCGTGACCCCGACCCGCTCCGGCCCAGATCAGAACCACGACATGTGAAGTCTTTTCACAGTATCGGTTCTTACCCGTTCTGACATGATTGTGTAGGTGTTTCTTTTTTTTTAATTTAAATAAAAGCATTGTGGAAAGTGTCGGTAGAAAACAGCGCGATAAATTTAACGGTTGTAACTGGTGGACGGCGGTAAGGGCTGTCATATCTTACTTACCAACGTCTCTAGTTATGATTTTGTTGTAATGGTGAGTGAATATTCTCGAAGAAAACAACGTGATATAATTATATGCCCAGTTTTCAGCATTTCATATTTCTTTTTGTCTGTAGATTTAGACAGACGTCTAGTTTTTATTGATTGGTAGTGTAAGAATTGAATGTCTAATGCAATACGTAGTGAGTGATTGAACATCCCGTTTTGTACGGTTAGGATTTCGAAAAGGCATAAAAGAATATCTTCTGCGCATTCCGGTATGGTGATGAGTCATTATTATTGTATTATGCCGGTAGGCTTGTGGTCCCTCGTGGCGTGTCATTGCCGAAATGGGAGCACAAAGAGGAGTTTATGAAACTGATAATGACGTGTGTTGTCCCAGCAGACTATGAGAACAGATGGAGAAAAATACACAGTGGATCTGTGTGTGATACGTGTGTATCTTTAAAATGTGGATAGAAACGAAGTAAAATATAAGGTTTTGTTTTGTTTTGTTGTAACATTGTATAAATCTAACTGATGTACCTGTGTATGGATCGGTATTTGCTTAGCAAAGCAGGACAGGCGAAGAAAAACATATTGATGTGCATCAGTTGTTATTCGTACACCTTGTTTCTTATAATACAAGAACAGTGTAAAGAAAGGAAGATAAAGTGGATACACATTCAGCAAAGAACAGGTTTGGATACATAATTGTTACACTTGTGGGAATGTTGTTCTCATGGAGTAGTGTACGGATCAAACCAAGACAGTGTTGTGAATGACTTAATATGCACACTCGGATACAGTGATAGCTTCATAGTGAATTTCTTATTTCCATACATGTGCTGGATATTATTAGGTCAACATGTTGGAGATATTCCCACTATATAAGGTAAGAACGCGAGTAACATTACAGCGAGTGCTGTTCTCTATACCGTAATGATCATTCTACAGTTGAAATATCTACACTATAAGTATTATTTGAATACATGCATAGTAACATACCAGTGTTAAATTATGTGAAATTCTTTCTATTGTATAAGATACAGTTGCCACGGAGATAAGGTCCTATATCAGTGTAAAAACTGTATATTACTACGTGGCTCATGGTTTTTAGTTCTGTGAAATCTTCTTTTCCACCCACTTGTTAGTTACGTGAAATCTTGTTTTCCATCTATCATCCTCTTTCTTTATAATTCATCCCCTTCCCTTTACTCTCACAATCAGTCCAAGGAAACTTAACATCAATGCTATAACCATCTCAGCCACCTTCTGGAACATAACGTGATGAAAAAGCTGAGTAGAACTTTTTTCAAGTATTCGGGACACGTTATATGGAGATCGAAGATTATCGTGTATGGCCTCAAACTTTAGTCCTCTCAATGTTAAAGCAATTGTCAAGTTTCGTAATGTATTGATTGATAATTGTGACTCTATTCTCAAGATAAACGTAGTTGGGAAAGGAGGAGAAGGAAAGGAAAGAGAAAAGTGTTCATAAAGTAGCAAAAGTGCTTGACCATGGAGTGTTAGTTAATTGTTGGGTGTCACGTATGTATTCAGTAACTCGTAGCGTCTGCCAACACTGTATCAACGGGGAAAGATATCTAAAAATCCAGTTATCAACTGAACCGTTTTTGTTATCTTCATGTTGTAGTGCTCTACTTTTTGGCTTCGACGATCCTCTTGCTGTGTTATCAGTCTCAGAACTTGTTTTCTCAGCTATGGTGTGAATTTTTCTTCTTTGTTTTCTTTTTTTTTTTTTTTTTGTAATGATTGTATAAATCGGTTTGTATTTTTACCGCTTATCTCCGCTATTCCTTGATTTGGAAAATTTCCCTTTCACAACATGACCAAAGAATGTCACCAGGAGTCTTACCAAAGTCATGTGATAGTCTGCCTTTTAATTCAACAATTTACACATGAAGAAAAAAAAAGATTATCAGCCAGGGATTTACACACATACACACATCTGTTATAGACGTAGACAAACAAGGAGATAGATGGGTAGACAGCTAGAGGATGAATGGATGGATGGATGGATGGATGGATTTGCAGGTGGATGGACGGACAGACACAGATAGACAGACAGATAGAGAGATAGACAGACAGGTAGGTAGGTAGGTAGGTAGATACATACATACATACATACATACATACATACATACATACATACATACATACATACATACATACATACATACA
>JBCEWB010102469.1:0-12083 GCA_039654565.1 Peronia peronii | reverse complement strand
TAGATAGATAGATAGATAGATAGATAGATAGATAGATAGATAGATAGATAGATAGATAGATAGATAGATGGACCGACAGACACATAGAGAGGCCTGTGGGTGCAGTAACAAAGATGATGTACGTACCCATTTTGACTTGCTTACATTCAGCTGAACTTTAGGAGCAATAATGTCCTAAAATATGTCCGGATTTCCTGTTAACCTAGTGTAATGATTGGTGCTAAGCGGTGCGCGGCTAACCCTGTAGCCAGTGGACATTGGACCTCTTGTTCATGCACATTGGACTTTTGGGCAATGATGGAGTTATTTTAATTTGGTCCTAGCTAGTGGACATTGGACTTTTGCGCAATGATGCAGTTATTTTAATTCGATCCGTTAATGTCATCTTTATAAGATAAGATAAACTGATTTGTCCTCATAGGAAAATAATTCCACTCACAATTGATGAAACACAGTATATCGTCGCTGTCGCAAGTATTCTGCGTAAGTCCGAAGTTTGGAAATTCTTTTCTTTCCCTCAAGGTGAGCTAAAAATACGTACTGTGATACCATCTTGCGTCAATCTGACCTATAGAAATGTAAGAAAAATCTTCACATAAAGCCTCTTCTTCATAATAATCTGTTGTCAGTTTCTACTCTCCAGTGAATAAAGGTATTTAGACGGACCTGAGTGGGTTGTTTACGACACCAACGATATGCTGTTGCTGTGTTGGGGTTTAACGGCACATCAGCACGATTACGGCTATATTGTGTCAAGCACGGTAAGATATGTATGTCAAGAAGAAGAGAGGAAAGAAATCGGGACAGAAGACTGGAGCAAGGAGAGAGAGAGAAGAGATGTCACTCCTGGCACGTCGAGGATGGCATTCCATGGGAGACACCCTACCGATGACGGGCTTACACCGCTTGCAGGTGGGAACAGAGAACCTACTTATAAACCCCGGATCCGTGCGGGGGACCAACGATATGTAAGTCTGTAAAGCCATTCAGATTACAGGCAGACAAAAATATCATTCACAGCTTTAGAACAAAGCAGGCGTCAAGTAATATTGCTCCAACTGGATAAGCGTAAGCTGATGGCCAGAAATGAATTTCAGTAAGGCTCACATTCAGCTTTTACATACAATAAATGTCCAGTTCTTTCGGAAACTTTTAATTGATTAAAGCGGGTGCATGGAATGGTCCCGAAATGTGTTAAATTTTGATGTACAAGCCTGTTGATAAAGGGCATCGACATTATAATGAGTCACTTTATAAAAAGATAAGATAACAAAATTATACATTTTATTTGTTCTTAAAAGGAAATTTCATTCACAGTTGATAAGACACAGTATACATGCAACAAAACATGAATTCCACACAGTGACAACCAGCATTTGACTTATTCGTCAGAACAAACAAAGACAAATAAGTGAGAGGAAGATAAGATAAGATAAACTTTATTTGCCCTCAAAGAAAATTTCATTCACACTTGATAAGACACACTATGCATTATTATCTAAGACACCTTCATATTAGAGGCAGACAAAAGAAAAACACGCACGGTAATAATAAATAATAATAATATTAGGTCGATGATGGGAAAAAAAAAATCATTCCCGAATTTATTCAACTTCTCGTGGCTCTATTCAAGACAGAACAAAAGAAAATTCGTCATTTTATATCCCAAGTGTTAATGTCTACAGCTGAAGATCTGACCATCTTTAGTTTAGGTAAAACTAGAACGGTTGCATTTCCTGGACAGAGCATGAATGTCTCGAGGCCAGTTGAGGGGGGTCACATATCGAATTTTGTTTATTGCAGAAATTGAAATTGCATTCATTTCTGAACAAGACAGTATCGGTCTTACCCTCGATTTATAACTATTACTTTATTAAAATCGGTTTGTTTTTTTGTGAGCTAGGTATGTAGATTTACGCATTCGACCGTTCCTTTAAACTAAATTTTCTCGGCATTTCCGACATTGATGGGAGGTCTCCCCTTGTCTCTTTAAACTGCAATATCTCTGGCTAGAATAAAGTTAGCTCAAAACTTTTTTCACCATCTGAAAGGGTATGAAATAAGCTTTTACACGATACCAAAACCCCACATGGTGAAAAAACGACATACGTCTCATTTTGACTGGCTGCGAGACGTATGCTTTCCTAGACTGAAATAAAGAATTCACTACATTAGTGAAAAATTATATTCCATAAACAATATTCAATAGAAAATAATAGTTTTACTATTGGTTAGTTCGTTATGTAGCCCCTGGCCACTCGATGTCATGTCGTTATTGACAGTTTCAAATCTAGCCTGATCAGAAATTTATTCCAGCCTGAATGGTTTGTAAAATCTGATATCCAATATGGGCTAAAGAGTTCCATTAAATTAGCTTTACATGTGCCATTAACAGATCAGGTGTCATAAGCATTAAATTATTTTTCATTATAAAAAAAGTGATATGGTATCGATAACCAGAAATCTAGGAGTTAGATCGTCGGACTTGCAGATCGAATCGTAATGGATCCCAACATTTTCTCCTTGGGAAATTCAATTCATACACATATCCTGTTCTACCCAGGCGAAAATGAGTATCAGACTACAGTCAGAAAAATGTTGCTCGATTAAGGATTTGAGCGCCTAACAGGCAGTCACCTGACATACTTACTGGGGAACCGGGAGAGGTGACACCTGGAGTGGCCATATTCGGGGCAAAAATCTCGACTTTCTGTGTTTTTGTATTTTTAGAAAGAATAATCAATAAAACCAGATTATAGGTCCAGAATGGTCCTAAGAGTACAAAATTACTTATTGCATTTTTTAAAAATTGATGGAGGATAGTCAAATGCAGCTAAATTCTCTACCAAACTGGGGGGAAAGACGGTATTGCCAACTCTTTTATTCTGCCCCTATTGATAACGGCAACTGCTGAAGTCAACAAGGATCTTGTGAGGATTGAAAAAAATCGCTGGGCTTTGGTTGGGAGGTTTACTCATTCAGATTCAGTGCAGTGAAAGAAAGAAATGTTTCTGCATGAGTATAATAGCTTATCAAATAACAAATGCAGGCGCCAAGGCCACGTTTGAGATTCAAGAATAAACCGCTCCAGGAGTCATTAGAATAAGGTAAGAGGGCTTCATATTTCATGGTCCAGACTTTCTTCGATGTCCTCTATACCAAAGTGTAGAGTTTTGTGCACAATAAAGATTTTTCAATGCGTTTTATAGTTAAAAAAATTCGGGTCTTTTTTTTTTTTTAATTTTTCCCTTATTGTTCTATCTCCTTCAAAACGTATCATCATATTTTCATCATATTTAACCACATATTTCTTTGACTTTATGAAAAAAGGTGACATGGGCTTTTTTGTTGTATTTGTTTTGCTTTTTGGTGGGAAAAAAATTTAAAGATCTGCCATGATAAGATTGTTTCGTGGTTTAAGCACCGAATCTTTATTTCAGAAATATTAAGGAGGAGGCTTTTCTTTTCTTTCCTTCTTTTCTTTTTTTTTTTTTTTTCTTTCGGAAGCAGGGTGAAATTAAAGCAAGATGGATAGATGGGACACACTCATATCTAACATTCATAACTGAATCTTTAATTCAGCAAAAAGATTTTCCATTCAAAATGATTAATTATCAAAGTAAAGTTTAATAATGGTAGAGACGAAACTGACAAAGTAGAATATCATCATATCTGTCATATAAAATGTGCTTATGACTTTCGCTTTTCAGTAACTCTAAGACACATTTTCTTCATTTATTGACATGTTTGTCATTAAACAACGGAGATAAATTGCTCACGATAATGAAATCAGCATTAAAGCACGGTCTAATACAATAATTATACTATTATGTACAACAATATTATCCTGGCCTCAATTTGGTTCCTGCAGACTGTTTAGATGGTTTTTTTTTCTCCTTTCTTTTGTTTTTACAGGTTAAATTTTGAATATCCAAGACTTCTTTAACATATGGGACGAATACACATGATTTTCAAAATATATTTGCAATTAACCCAAAAAAGCCAGACACTGGGTTTCCCTACTCAAGAGGTCAGGTGACAACAAACCATTTTCTGATATTTCCCATCTCCTCGTTGAACTCGAACCCCTGACACGAATAGACGGACATACAGACGGATGTTCTCATTAGTTCATAACAAGACTGCCTGCCTCACTGTATTTAACACTTTTCACCGCGGAGCAGACGTCTAATTGCTTGGTCATTGCGTCTGCTTTTTAAATTGTAAGAAGAAATTGACAGGCTCTTCATCATCATCATCATCATCATCATAATACTTCTCTAGTACACTATGAGCTACCAACCTTCTTTCACCTAAAAGCCCCTATTCTTCTCTATTTTACACGAGCATTTCAGTGTCACTGAATAGCTTGTTGGTCTATTGTCACATCATCTAACGTTAACGTTTATCGTTTGTTCCAGTTACCAAGTATTTAAGAGGCAATAGACAGAATCATGGGACAATCGCTCTTGTTACGAAATCAGATAGGTCTGGCTGACAGAGAACAGGACATCATGGATGGAGAAGTAAGTAGATGTATTTTTGTGTGTATCTATTTGCGTGACGATAGTGATCGCTGTCCTTCTTGGCTGATACAGAATTTAACCCTCTTAATCCAAGAGTTTCATTAACGGTGACTGAAGAAACGGCTAAAGTGTGATCCACATAGCCATGACTGTTTGTTTTGTTTGTTTGTATTGGGATTTAACGGCATATCAGCACGTTCAAGGCTATATGGTGCCAAACGTGGTAAGGATATCCACCACTGAAAGTCAAAGTGTCATAGGAGCCAAATTCATGACAAGTGAATGAATAATGTCGGTATTGAGGATCAAGTTCATTTTCAAAGAAAAGTGTCTTAAATCCATACACTCGCAATTTTCTCAAAAGAATATCACTACCACTTATACAGTCAATATTTTCTATATCTGCGGCTGCTGAAACGCATTGGTTTATATATAGCGGTCTTCCAAGTCCAGTTTTTGGTTCGGTCCCTTTCGGCGTGCCCCGGAGGGCCGGTGCCATATCGGGAGATTCCAGTTCCAGTTTTTGGTCTTGCGAAAACAAATCGTTTTATAATAGGCTTTTTCAATCCCTCTAAAGCGGGGCTATTTCAGCCGTGTGAAAACAAGATGAAATGCTGCCTTCTCTTATGTCACATGAACTTGGAAAATTGGCATGGTTTGTCCTAATATTCCTTTCCATGCAGCAAAAGTTCAAGAACGTTTGGCCAGTAAAGACAACACAATGACATGCTGATTAAACCAGGTAGCTTGAGCCATTTGAGAAACCGGAAGTAAATTTTGGTAAAATAACTTTATACATTTTTGGCACGGGAGAGCTGATTAGGAATGAATCATATTTTATAAAGCTTATTGGTTTAATGTATGTATGCCACATTTCTGCCTTGGTTCTGGAATTCTGTGAAGATAAAGACTTCGTTCATAATTATCACGTACTTCCTTCAAAACTATTTCAGTCTCTGTAGGGTTAAATAATGTGTGGGCCTTTTCATCACTCTCGCAGTCTCTATAAGGTTAAATAACATGTTACATTTTGTATTCGTCCACAATCCGTTCTTGTTGTAATATTGTTGCCAATGCAAGAGAAAACTGCCCAGATAATTATGCATAACAGTCCTTCTGTTTGGTCTACGTTTGAAGTAGATCATAATCTTAGGAAATGAAAATGCCCTAATAACAATGACATGTGGTCTTTATCAAAGCAGCCGTCATAAAAAAAATAATAAATGATGATGATATTATAATAATAATAATAATGAAACTAAGATCTAAATTATAAATTGATAACAGCAAGTGTTCGTCCTTTTCAACAAAATATATCATCTGCATAGTGTTAACCATATCTGCTATTATCGTATTATATCAACGCCTTGTTCCGTGTCTTTACACAGAATTCGGAAACTCTCTGAATCCACGTTATCATCATCTGAAATGTTCTGAAACAAATTGGCGTTTGTTGCATGTAGAAACTATCATAAGCGTGAAAGTGATTCTACCCCCTCTGAAAGTGTACCTTATTCTGATGCTATTCATTATTTCATTGTCAACATGCGTGTAAGTCTGAATATATACTGCATATCTACTGTGTCTCATTAACTGTGAGTGGAATTTCCTTTTGAGGGCAAATGATCTTATGTTATGTCAATTTCAAACCTGCTTATTGAGAGACAAAAGATATCCCGCATGTTGCAGTGACCTCCTCTCAAAAACAACCACCGCATCTGGGTCTCCGCAAGTGTTGGTATCGGTCACTCCCCCCGAAGTCCCGAGAGGGGGATGGGCGTGGGGAGAGAGTCGAACTGTGAGTTTATCAACTTGTCCTGGCCGGCTGAAGAGCAAGGAAAGAAAGAGGACAGCTGTAGTACCAAATACAATTGTCTAACGTACGAAAAAATGCCAAAGACTGATATCCCGATATGGCACAGCCAGTTGAGGCAAGCCGAAAGGGATAGAAGCTCCAAAGGACAAGATACCAAAACGCGACAATGACAGCAATGGAATATGAGCGTCGGACAACTTCGTCTTGCTAGTTGATAAAGCGCTGGTGTAAGGCATGGATCACATTGTGACCAACCTTGGAAAGTGCGAGCTCTGCCTCAAACATAACTTTGCCTACCCCACATTTCAAAAACCGTTGAAGATAATATCATCAAATTTGAAACTACCTTTATCATATTACATTTTCAACATACTCACCATCATTGCCCAGGCTGTTCTGCCATCGACGCAATCAGCCTTCAAAGGTGGCGACATAATGTTACTTTGTCCAGCATTCTAAGAAGAGATTATGTGGCCCAAACAATGTCTTCCCCTGTCTCAGACTGCTGTCCCAGAAGGCGTTCTTTCATTTTAAGGAAAAGCTGAAATCACAGGGGACCAAATCAGGAGAATATCGGGAGTGATTCAATATTTTCCATCTTTAGGAAGAAAATTCCGAGCGCATTTCACTCGGTGTTCCTTTTCATCTTAATTCAGCAAATGGGGCACCCATTTAACGAACATCTGATTTTTGTCAAGTTTATCAGTCCAAATTCTATGACCCGAATCAGAGGAAACAGGAAGTCATCTCCTAGCTCCTTGTATGTTTTCCTTTTCTCTTCATCAATGGCTGTCTTTACAATAAAGATATTTTCATTTCACATGTAGTCACAGGCCTTCCAGGTCGTGATCCTTCCTCAACACTGATTAGCTCCTGATAAATCTGTCTTACCCGTGATCTTACCTTTTGAAGTTGGAGAGTGATCTTCTAAAGCAGCTAACAGATCTTGATGAATTTTTGGTAGCTTTTTCCCCCCAAATGAATAAACAATGTTATTGCTGTCCTACTGTCATACCTGGACAATGATTTTCCTCAAAATGTTGGCTTTTTTTCTTGTTAAACTCATGAAAGATGGTGTAAACAAATCCCTATAACTTCGATTCCATTGGAGGCAGTGCCACAAGGGTTTTAACGGCAATTTCTGTATATGTTGATGTTCATTTGTGTGAAGTTTCAGGTATTTACTTTATTATTTCAATATTATACAAGATAGGGATAGTTATTTTTGAGACAGATCTCGTATTTTACTTGTAATATAAATACAAACATGTTAACTGGACAATTGGAAAAGGTAAGGAGTTCTTCATTTCAAACAAAACAAAGGCAAATAAAATAAAATAAGGAAAGTAATTTTAAAATACAACTATAACTTTTTTTTTTTTAAAAAAGAGAACATTTTAAATGATATGATTGAAAAAAAAGGGAAAAAAAGAAAAAGCTGGAGCGAGAGAGAGAGAGAGAATAAGAAAGAGAGGGAGAGAGAGAGTCGTTTATTAAAGGAATTGATCAGATTTTTATACTAGATGTGCTTTGATATGGAAAAACTATTGTAGCATCAAGAATCCGAACATTTTTACATCGAGAAAATGTCAGGTCTAACAAAGCGGTATGATGCATGTATTTAGTGATTCAAAAGGGATCACATTTAATACAAAAATAATAGTAAAAATGGGAACTTTTGCTTCGCCCTTGTCAGAGATAGAAATATTTATGTTCTTGATGACGTTGGGAATAGACCAGACAATCCAAACTGAGGATCCTAAGCAGGAAGTGCTCAAATTTATTTTGAGATAATTTACTCTAAAACAGAAATATTTCTTGTGTGATGTCATGTGCTTGTTTAATTATTCAAGTTTTACATTTTATGATATTGGAATGTTGTCCCTTTGATTTGACTGCTACTTTCTCATCCATTTCTTCTTCAAATTTACTTTTCATTCAGGTTTTTTCTATCATCAGTGAAAAGGAGTGAAATGTCGCAGATACTTTTCGTTCTCAAAGCTCCAATTTGAAATTTCAAGCTGTTTCCTGTGTTGTCGGTGACCCAGCGGTTGGGCCGTCGGATTCGGGATCTAAAGTTATGGGTTCGAATCCTGACTGGCCCCGACATTTTGTCCCTGGGAAGAACAATCTACACACATTTCTTGATTCGACCCAGGTTTAAATGGGTACCCAAATATAGGCAGTGACTGATATTGTTAGATTGATAAGGATTTGAACGCCTAACAGGCAGCCGCCTTGTATGCTTCCCAGCAAGCTGAGAACGTTCATGAGTGTCTTCTTTGGGTCTGTCGGGATAATAATAGATTGTAAAGCAGTTAGAGCCTGTGCTATACGGGGATAAGCGCTATATAAAAGCTATCTATTGTTATAAAGAAGATTTTTTGTATATACGGGACCATATGAGGCACATCGAAAAACAGAGTATGATTTTGAACAAAATTTCGCTTTGATCCCACCAAAACGTCATGATTCACCAACTCATAATGCAGATTTTGAGCCATAAAAGGCCACTGCGATAAAAGCACCATATAATGCATCCTTTATACAAAGATACACTTGATGTCTCATGATGGAAGTCCCAAGCATGAAAGCTATCAGATAATGCCTTACAAAAGAAAGCTATTAGACAATGGAACTACACCAAGTCTCATTACAAGAGACTGACAATGCACAGGTAAACAAATGATCTATGCCGTAGAACAGTTTTTCTCCTGAAAATGGCTGAAGTAGATCAATGAGAACGCGGATAAGAGTACATTGGAGGTGTGCACATTGTGCTCCAAAACGTTATTCTCAAAAAGAAGCAATAGCAGGGATCGACTCAAATAGAAAGGATGTGCATCCTTCATCGTCACAATGTCCACTCAGCCATTCTCGATCTAATGGTAGATAACACCGTGAAAGACGAAGTGGTGTTTTGTTCCTCAAAACACTATCGTAGTCAACAATTTTCAGTGATACATACATTTTCTCTCTCTCTCTCTCTCTCTCTCTCTCTCTCTCTCTCTCTCTCTCTCTCTCTTTTCCACCGAAGGTTTTCAAATTTATTTAACTGCCCAAAATTCAAACCTGTTTCCCTGGAAGATGATTTGTAATTTATTTCAAATAACTTCCGAACTGTTTTGTTGCTTGATCACGTTATCAGTTCAACACAGTATTTTCTCATTTATAAATTAATGATGATGAAAGGAAAAAGCTATAATTTGATATGAACTTGTATGACACAAAATATAATTAAATAGATTTGTAAACATCATGTGAGGAAGAAAAAGGAAAGCATCAACTAAAAAAAGTGTTGACTGTGATATCTATATCATTTGACAAAAGGTCACAACTTACTACTACTGTGTCGTAAGGAAAACAGAGGAATATAACACAACAATCAAAGATAAAGTATTAAAGCGAAAAACTGACATGAGATATTTTGTGTGGCCGTGTTAGAATTTAACAGCGTCAGCACGATTTAATAAACTATTTTCCATGGCATTATTGGATACGTTTAGGAGTTTAAAAATTCATAAAAAGATGTGTATGAACTGGAAGATCAATGACGTCTACCCTTCTCGGATAAGGGCGAATATATTTCGGAGATCCCGCGTGTACGTTACGCACGTTAAAGAACCCTTTGCCTGTTCAAAATCAATGAAAGAGTAGGCTGCGTGCCGTTGTCCGGGCAAAGTTTCCAAATTCCCAATTTCTACCCACAAAAATTCTCACCAAAATCAGGCAGCTACTTAAAGCCGAGAAAATCCTACTTACTTAGGACTGAACGGCTTAAGAAAAAAGAACAAAATTAGTTTGGGGTTATTTGCAAACTACGGTTCTTTTTTCGTTTATTTTACATGTTTGCTTTGTTTTAAACGGCGTTGTTTCTTTACATTTCGTTATTAGCGGTTATAAAACACTTCAAATAACTGAACACTATTCGTGATTATATAATAAATTGAAATTCTCTCTTGATAAAATATGTTTGAATCGTAACCTTTAAATGCATAGGACGTAACGTAGTGTGCCAAAAAGAACTGAGGCAGATTAGTTTGAAAACCACTCATATAGTATAGACTTGATTGATATGTAAATTAAATTACCATAAGAATTATATTTTATTGGTATTTCAATGCGGGCAAAGCTGAGTAAACCATTTTCCTCACTATAAATCGAGCATATTATGACAGTGCAGGCAGTGTTGTTTTGATCTAGGCATTTAAACGGTGGACACGGTGTGTGTACCTTGTTCAGTTGTGATTCAAAGGCCCAAGACACATAGTTATCCAGTGAATTTTACAGCGAAATGTAACAGAGTACCGGTTTTTCTATTTCATGGGATGTTTTATCGATATGTGAGCACGAACAGATAGAAAGACAGGAAGACAGAATCAGACGCAGATAGAGAAAAGTCTGCTAGACACACAGGCAGTCAGATAGACTGACAGATTAGATAGAGTGATGGACAGACAGACAAAAAATACAATATAATAAACATACATGCACATCGAAATTCTTTATTTCCCAAATACAATAACATTGTAAAGACATAATATTATTCATTACATTATGTCTTACGGAAAATTATGTTTGGGGAAAAATAAACCAGTCTCATTACATGTGAAACAGGCAGGCAAAATACAGTTGGTTGCATATGAAGGGGTCAGTGGAAAAAGTACCTTAGCACCATTTTGCTCGTTTAAACTAACTTGATCAATTAATCCAGTTATATCCCCTCTACAACCACCCCAAAAATCTTCAGGGATAAACGTGCGGAAGTACCGTTTTTCGCTATGTCATCTGATTAAGGAGCCTACAAATTAAACACAAGTACAAAACCTCAAAACCATTTTCTCAAAATAGCCTCAAAATAGGTACTTTTTCCACTGACCCTTCATATATATACATAGATCTTTTTTTTTTTCCTCTTTATGCCATTCAGCTCAAGTATCTGCATCGCTGTTTCCATACTTCGTAAGTGCCAATAATAGCACTTATGCTACAAAACTGAACTAAAAGTTCACATTCTGCGTTGTTTAGCTTTAATTTTTTTACGCCAGGAACAAAGCCTTTTATGTACATTTCCTAAGCTTCCACATATTAAAATACTTATTTCGGAGTGATAATCAAAGTTATTAGTTTCTATAGATAGTGGCATATACTTTTCGAATTTATTTCTATAACATTTATCTACGTCGCAGTCAAATGTTATTTCAGTTAATTTAACTGTTTTAGTAACATTGTCTATGATTGTGATGTCTGGTCGTCGATTTCTGGTGCTGAATGTATCCAACGTTGTTAGAAACAGTGCTGGCTTCAATGGTGTGTCCTTTATTACGATGCTATTCCTATTAAAGATATGTATTTTCCTTTCAATAATGTTGACTATATTGTTCTGTTGTTGCTGGTACATTCTGCTGAACTTTGTGCAGCCGTTTAGTGCACGAGATACCGTCTCTGTTAGTTGGTTACATAGCTTCCACGTCTTTGCATGTGCAATTGGGTAGTATTGTGCCATTCAACTTTCCACTTCGATAGTCGTAGCCGTCCTAGAGTGGTAAATGAGCGGAGTTTATCACCCAAAATTATCATTGATAATGTGTCAATGTGAGATTGCATAGTTTATCTCTTTCCCTTCTCGGACGATTCCGCCTTGTGATAACGAGGTCACATACTCATATACATACATACATACATACATACATACATACATACATACATACATACATACATACATACATACATACATACAT